>CAIGRL010222952.1:0-10127 GCA_903798325.1 Fraxinus xanthoxyloides
GTCTTGTATTCAAATAACAATAGGCGTTCAAAAAAATCTAAGGTTATAAACATCAAATTTCTAGTTGTTAAAGAAATAATTCAAAATGGTTTGGTTACTATAGAACATATTGGGAAGAACTCCATTACAGTAGATCCATTCACTAAAGGTCAACCGCCCAAAGTCTTTCATGAGCAACCTACTCACATGGATGTTATAAATTTTGATGATATGTTAGTTTAGTAGGAGTTTGTAATTTTTGGATATTGTCTTTTTGACACATGATTTTCAGTTGTGTATATTCAAGTTTATTTCAATTCGTTTCAGTAATAAAATATTCAATTTAGTTTTTTCACTCCGATTAAACTTTTTTTAAACTTGATCTCACGGAGTATTAAAGAATGAAGTATGACCAATTGGAAATAGATATGTTTGGATTACATTGCATGTAATTTTCATGCTACACATCCACACTTCATATATGTTGTTAGATTGTATTGATATACATGACCATTGAGAGTTTAGTTATGATATTTATAACGAAAATCGCTTTGATCTTATATTGATATAATCAATGAACGAGATTATTTGGAGATGTTTTTGGTTATGATGACAAAAATTTTGAGCTCATAATGTTATATAAATTTACAACTTAACCTATGTGACTCACGTGGGAGATTGTTGGGAAATTATTTAATTTGTCATGTGGGCCGACATAAGTAATTAAATGTGTATAATGACTATCTTAAAGTTAAGCCCAAAATTTAAAGTGATCTAATAAAAAATTAAGCAATTGGACTTTGGGAATCTAAATAAAGTGTGTACCGAATTATATGTGTAGATATCAGATACATTAGGGTTTGTATTTAACGATAGGCTAAATACATATGGAACTATATATGGGGTTATGGTCCACAATTCATGTGTAATTCTCATTCTTTGTGCTATCCCATCAACACAAGAATTAATAGAGAAATCATTTTGAAGGGCAAAATTCAAAACCCAAAATCAAAAATTAAAATCAAGAATCAAGAAGAATGATTGGAGTAAAGGACAAAAAATCAAGATTCAAAAATCAAAATTCAAGATACAAATCAATAGATCAAGGTATGTACCGCATTAACTAATTTTCAGTAACACAAATTTCAGTCCCAACATCGAGAGAGACGTCGATATCCTTCTAGCAGGGGTGCAACCCGGATCCTGCAATAGAATCAAGTCACAACCATGCATCTTCTTGAGCTTTATAACTGATACACGTATGAAGTTTGTAAATTACATACCTGATAGAAGTAAAGTCAACTGGAAAGTCCACAAATGTCGAGCTCCCAAGTTCTCCCATCTCCAACCCATCCTTCTCCCTCTTTAATCAGGTATCCATATTTTGCCCATACTTGATGAGGCAGCAATTGAACCAATTCTTGTGCTTGTGGATTGTTGTAAGGATCACATGTGTTGCATGGTTTCTCCAAGTGATGTGCATTGACTGGAGCACAGTAATAGTGGTAAGCACTATATGGGAAGTTAGCCATGTCATTCCTATGTATTTTGGTGTTGTTTAGAGTGATGTGTAACGGTGGACAGTTACCAATACTCGTGGGACTGCACCAGGCGGGCGTTTCAGGGTTGGTAATCATCTCACTGTATCTGGTTACATCCATCACAGGGGGAACCATTGACCTTTTAGCAGCTCCCCGTGTCAATCAAGTAGAATTGGCTCTTAGGGCCTCCCCCGTGCTTGATGTCCAAACGCAATGATACCTTAAAATTAAGAGACTCTGGAAGCTGAAAACAACTATACTTGTTAGCTAGTAAAATAACACTTTCAATTGGTTAATCTGATCATTCATCTCATTCAAAGAAAACGATAATGCTCTACATAGATCCAATGCTCATATTACTCTTTTATATTCATTTAACATAAACTGAATCCATAGATAAAAAATTGATACAATTTAAAATATAGCTAGTTAAAATTCAAGATAAAATGAATGAAGAATCAAGATAATGAACCAGTGGTTTTTCACACTACATTCAATTATCAACGTACAATATATATACAGATTTCTTGGAGTGGGGAGCAAGCTAAAAGGAGAATAATTACACATGAAGAGAAATCAAAACAATTACAACAATTTTACAAGTGCTCAAACTGGTGAATAATTTAACCCGGTAAGTATGAGAATATACGGTGACTTCATCCCAATCTGGTAACTTCACCTTAATACGGTAAGTTCATCTCAAATACGGTAACTTCAATTACATATACATTTCACCACCCCGTTTCAAGCTGGAGTTTAGTCCTTTACTCCAAGCTTGTCTTTAAGAGTCAAAAACCTAGTTTGAGCTAGTGTCTTAGTTAATAGATCAGCTATATGATCTGATGAGGGGATATATTAAATCATTAGCTTCCCTTCAAGAACCTTATCTCGGACAAAATGAACATCTAACTCAATGTGTTTGGTTCGAGCATGATAGACATGATTAGAAGCCAGTGCAAGTGCACTAAGGTTGTCACACCACAAGGTTGGTAATGAAGTAGGACACAAATTGATCTCCTTAAGTAGAGATTCAATCCAACTTATTTTTGCAGCAGCTTGAGCCAAAGCTATATATTCAGATTCAGTGTAGACCTTGCCACATGTTGTTGCTTCTTAGAGGACCAAGCAACCAAGGTATCTCTCAAGTAAATGCAATAACCAACCATGGATCTCCTGTCATCAGGGCAAGAAGTCCAATCAGCATTAGCATAACTTGTTATGTTTATCCTTTCACTTCTTTGGATCTATAATCCCTGTTCAATTGTTCATCTCAAGTATCTGAAAACTCTTTTGACAGCTTTCCAGTATATGTTTCAAGGATTTTGCAGAAATTGGCTAANTGAGCCAAAGCTATATATTCAGATTCAGTGTAGACCTTGCCACATGTTGTTGCTTCTTAGAGGACCAAGCAACCAAGGTATCTCCCAAGTAAATGCAATAACCAACCATGGATCTCCTGTCATCAGGGCAAGAAGTCCAATCAGCATTAGCATAACTTGTTATGTTTATCCTTTCACTTCTTTGGATCTATAATCCCTGTTCAATTGTTCATCTCAAGTATCTGAAAACTCTTTTGACAGCTTTCCAGTATATGTTTCAAGGATTTTGCAGAAATTGGCTAAACTTGTTCACAAAGAATGCTATGTCAGGCCTTGTATAAGCCAAGTATTGCACTTCTGCACAAAGATGGATAAGTCATTTTCTCTCTCCATCTTTAGATATGATTTTTCCAATGGACATTGGAGTTGCACAAGGCTTAAGATGCTCAAGATTGAACCTTTCTGACAAGTCCTTTATGTACTTAGTTTGCATGAGATACATTCCTGACTCATCCCTTCTCACTTCAATACCCAGAAATTGATGCAGCTCACCCAAATCTTTTAGTACGAATTGCTTGTTCAGATTGTCAATGAAGCTTTGCAACATTTTGTGATCATTACCAATTATCACTATATCATCAACATATACTAGAACAAAAATTACTTGCCTTTGATTCATGTGGAAGAACAAGGAACAATCTGCTTTAGACTTTATGAACTTCCATTCTAGAAGTGTTTTCTTGAACTTGTCATACCATGCCCTAGGTGCTTGCTTCAATCCATAGAGAGCCTTTTCAAGTTTGCATACAAAATCAGGATTAGCTTCATTTACAAGACCTTCAGGTTGGCTCATGTACATCTCTTCATTCAGGTTGCCATTCAAAAAAAGCATTGCCGATATCTACCTGCCTGATGCTCCAACCTCTTGACACTGCAAGTGTGAGGATAATTCTTAAGGTAGAAGCTTTAATTACAGGGCTGAATATTTCATGATAGTCAATGCCTGAAGTCTGAAGGAAAGCCTTTGCAACCAATCTTGCTTTGTTCTTTATCACATTTCCTTCAATGTCTCATTTGACTCTAAAAACCCACTTGTTTCCTATGAGTTTGTGACTGAGCAGTAGTGGTACAAGCTTCCAGGTTTTGTTCTTTAAGAGGGCTCTATATTCATTTGTCATTGTACTTCTCTAGTCCTTACTCGCTAAAGCTTCATGCACATCATTATGTTCAAAATCATTGTGCCTTGTTCTGTATTCTTGGCAGTGAGTTGAGTAGACTTTTGGTTTGAAAATACTTGCTTTCCTTCTGGTAACCATAGGATGTTCAATGTTCTCCCTGTTCGATTCTGCTGCATTCTGATTTTTCTCACTATTTGTTTCAACAATTTGCTCTTCACTAACACCTGCTATTCCTTCTTGAGTTTTAATTTGAGTATAACCTTCTCTTATCATTTCACTTCCATTGTCTTCTTGCATTTCATTTTCATTTACTCCTCGAATCTCGTTCTCAGACATTTCAAGTTGTTGAGGTCTAAAAGGCATGTCTGTTCCTCAAAAAATAATGTATTAAACTAGGTGACTAGAAAAATCCACAAATTTGTTCTTTTATTTTTCTAGTAAAATAAAAAATATCATTCAAAACAAAATTAAAAGTTAATAGTAATCTTATGTTATTAATCAATACTAATGACTCTATTCCTACAAACTACTAATGCTGTTCCATTTATTTTTCAATATAGTTAACAAAGTGAACGAGTCATTTATATATCAAATAAATAACGTTAATTAAATAAGATTAATAAAGCCCTTTTGGTATGATACCTTAGGTCCCAACAAATAACAAATTGCTCAAGAAATGATCATAGAAATAATTTATATTTTAAATATGAAAAATTTATAAGGCTGACAAGCAGAACATTTATTATTATTTCGAATGAAAAGACTAAAATAAGTAACTTTTTGTTGTAAACGATATGTTATTGGTGAATGGCAATTGTACTTTTACAGTCCTAAAAATTATTACCATATGTATCATAAGCCTTCCCTATAAATATAGAGTTTTGATTCTCATTATAATACACACAAATCTATTGACTTTTATTCTCTCTTTTCTTTTCTCTCTTTTCACAACACTTCATCAGCACAATAGCTTAATTTTTTAAAATTTAGTGAATGTAGTAATGTTTTTTAAGCATAATCATCTATCACGTGTACTAAAATTAATTTGGTGACATATAAAGTTTTTTTATAGTATGGATTATAATATTCTACCTTTTGGATTTTTAGCCTATACAAGCTCTATGCCTCCTGAATTTTTCATTAATTGATTGCGGCAAATTTATTTCACGAATTGATTGTGACAGATTTATTTTGCAATCATATAGATTATTAAATCATTAGATGTACTAGCTTCATGTATCCAGCTTTTTGATTCCACCTTAATTAATTATGCTTTAATTTTTGTTGATTTATCTGCTCTAGTTTCTGTTCAAATTAGTCATGATTTCATTTGTTAATATTCTACCACAATCAATTAGTATGCATGATTCCCATATGTATGATTTCTTTTCACGTAGCAATTTGGTGTGTAACATGATTTCTTTTCCCGCCGCAACTTTGCCAGTATAATGAGATTTCTTTTCACACTTTATCAAAATGAACATATCATGCCAAATTTAATTCACACTGCAATTTGGTAATTCATGCCATAATTTAACTTATGTATCCTAATTAATAATTTTCTATGTAGTAAAGAATAACTTTAGAGCATATCTTTTCAAGATCCTTTTCTTAATGCATGTTTGGTAATTAATTTTTATATATAAATTCATATCATGTTTGTATGGTAATTAATATTTTTAAGCTGATTTAATATTTTTTTATGTTATTTCATAAACTTCAAATTAATAATTTATAATGTTGTTACTTTTGAAGTAGCAAAACATTATAATTAATATTCTAGGAGAATATTATTTGTTCCTGAAGAGTATGAATTGTAATTTTTAATACTCCAGAAAAATATTGACATATTGATCTTGAAGAAGTAATAGTAAAATACAATGTACTCCCGAAGTAGCACATGTTTCGAACAACATATTATTATATTTATCCCTGAAGGAAAACACATAATTTATGTCATGTTGATATTGACTACTTGATTAATTATTGTGTAATATTTAATCATATTAATAATTATATATTTTTTATGGTGAAGTTACTCAACTAGTAAAATCACAAAATTCGAGAAAAATTATCGAGATATTTGTTTAGTTGATAGAGCAAGTGCAAATATGCACACTATTGTTCAAGATAAAAAGTCTTTTATGGACTTAACATTAACAGGAAATAATGTTATATACGATATTGGGTGTACCGAATATTGTTGAAGGCCCCGAAAGAGCTTGTATTATTTTACCAAATAAAGAAATTTGCTTAGTTTTAAAGATATATACTACAATTGATATCTCATTGAGACAGTATAAGAAAATAATGTTGAATATCTTTACATAACAAATTTTGTATCTGGCCATAAGCAGATAAAAGAAAAACTTCATGCACTTCCATCTGGTATTTATTATACATTTATAAAAATGGTCGAATGAAATATTATCACGAATCAGAAGTTCGTCGAACCAAGAAAATTTTTACTTTGGCATGATCGACTGGACATCCAGGAGCTATAACGATGTGTTAAATAATAAACAACTCACACGGACATCCTTTAAAGAACGAGAAGATTCTTTTACCTAGTAATTATCCATGTGTAACTTGTTCGCAAGACGAGTTAGTCATTAGACTTTTGACCATAAAGATCAATATTAAATCACCAACTTTCTTAGAAAGAATTCAAGGAGGTATATGCAGGTCAATGCACCCATCATGTGGACCATTTTATTATTTTATGATAATAATTGATTTTTTACTAAATGGTCACATGTTTGCATACTTTTCACTAGGAATGTAGTTTTTACTTGACTACTTTCTCAAATAATAAAATTACGAGTGTAATTCTCTGATTACTCAATCAAGACTATTCGTTGACAATGTCAGTGAATTTAAATCACAAATATTCGATGATTATTACATGTCAATTGAGATTGAACATTTGGTTGCGCATGTCCATGCACAAAATTGTTTAGCGGAGTTATTTATTAAATATCTACAACTTATTGCTAGATCATTACTTATAAAAATAAAACTCTCAACTTCTCTTTAGGGTCATGCCTTATTAAATACCGCGTCATTGGTTTGTATCAAACCAACTGCATATTATTAATATTCACATTTGCAACTAGCATTTGATCATGAACCTAATATTTCTCAAATATGAGTTTTTGGTTGTAATGTTCAAGTCCCTATTTCACCCCATAATGGACTAAAATGGGTCCCCAACGAATACTTGTGATTTATGTGGGTTTTAATTTACCATCTATTATTAGATATTTTGAACATTTAACATATGATTTATTTACTGCCCATTTTGCAAATTGTCATTTTGATGAAATGACTTTCCCAACTTTGGGAAGAAAAAAATTACATCCTGATAAACAAGATAAAATTTCTTGGAATGAAACAAATCTATCTCACTTTGATCCCCGCATCAATCAATGTAAGCAAGAGGTTGAAAAAGTTATTCATTTGCAAAGAAATACAATCAGATGTATTTGTTGACACGAGAAAAGTGACAAAGTCATATATATTAGCAAAAAATATTCCAACAAAAATTGATGTCCATGCACGACAATTTGTTGTAGCAAATGAATCTCAAATACGCTAGAAGCGTGGTCGAAAAGTTGGTTCAAAAGACTCTGTATTTCAAAAAATAAAAGTGCAAGAGAAAAACCAACCAAAAATTTCAAAAGAAGTAACATTAGAAAATATTAATCGAACAAATATTGAAAATATGGTTCCTGAAAAATCACGAGTGTCTGAAAATAATGAGATCTCAATAAATTATATGTTATCTCATAAATTATAGGAGCGAAATAATGTTGTTATAAACAATATTTTCGTCTTTAACGTGCCTCTTGATATTATATAAAATAAGGATCCTGAACTGCAGCCTGTTAAAGACCGTCAAAATAGAAATGATTGGATAAAGTAGAAAGAAGCCATACATGCGGAATTAGATTCTTTAGAGAAACGAAAAGTATTTGGACATGTAGTTCAAACACCTGAAAATGTCATTCATGTTGAATACAAATGAATTTTTATACGAAAGATAAATGAAAATAATGAAATTATAAGATATAAAGCTCGACTTGTAACTTAAAATTTCTCACAAAGATCAGGAATTGATTATGAGGAAACATATTCTTCCGTGATAGATACCATCATTTTTAGATTCTTAATTAGTTTAACTATGTCACAAATACTCGATAAGCTCTTTCTGTGTGCGCTCGCGCGTGCGCCCCTAAAAGACTTAAAGTGCGAGAAACAAATGATACATGCTCAAGAACTATGTTCTCAATTAAATTGCAAAGATCATTATATGGATTGAAACAATCCATACGCATGTGGTCTAATCGCCTTAGCGAATATTTGTTAAAGGAAGGTTATTAAAATAACGATATCTGCTCATGTGTGTTCATTAAGAAAACAAATATTGTATTGCAATTATGACAGTTTATATTGATAACTCGAATTTAATTAGAACTTCTGAAGAGCTCAACAAAACTGTAAATTATTTGAATCATGAATTTCAGATGAAAGATTTAGGAAAAACCAAATTCTATCTCGGGTTGCAGATTGAACATTTCCCAGAATGATTATTTGTTCATGAGTCCATATATATAGAAAAGGTTTTAAACGATTTTATATTGATAATGTATATCCATTGGCATACCTATGGTTGTTCAATTATTTGATATAAAAAATGATCATTTTCGTCTACTTGAAGATGGAGAAAAAAATTCTTAGTTCTGAAATATCATATCTTAGTGCAATTTGAGCATTAATTTATCTTGCAAACTGTACTCGACCCAAAATAGTTTTTTCTGTAAATCTCGTTGCAAGATATAGCTCAATACCAACACAAAACATTGAAATGGTGTTAAACATATTTTTCGTTACCTAAAGGGTACTATTAATTTGAAGTTATTTTATTCCCAAAAATCGAGATATGCTTTAGTGGACATGCAGATGTATGTTATCTTTCTGATCTACATAAAATTAAATTACAAACATGATACGTATTTACACGTGGAGGAACAACTATATCATGGAAATCCGTGAAGCAATCCTTGACAACAACATTCTCAAATCATTATGAAATTATTGCAATCTATGAAGCAGACCAAAAGTATATATGGGTGAGAAACACGACCCGTCATATCCAAGCATTATGATGATTAATTTCAACAAAAGATAATCCAACAATTTTGTGTGAAAAATAATACTTGTATTGCACAACTTAAAAGAGGTTATAGCAAATGTGACAGGACGAATCATATTTTTCCAAAATCCTTTCATACACAGAAGTTTAAAAAAATGACGACATCAATATTCAACAAATTCATTCAAGTGACAATGTGACTGATTTATTTAGAAAAGTATTGCCAACATCTACATTCAAAAAATTGGTTCACAAGATTGGAATGCATCGACTCAAAGATTTTCAACGATCAATATCAGAGGGAGTAGCTGTATAATTTTTCATTCGCTTAGATTTTATCCCGAGTTTTCCTAACAAGGTTTTAATGAGGCATTATTTATCTTTAATACTCCAAAATAAATATCCTCATTTTCCTTCATTTGATTTTTTTTGGTCCCATTGAATTTTTATCAAACAAGGTTTAATAGACAAATATTTTATAATGTGTCATTCAAGGGGGAGTGTTATAAAAAGTAAGTTATTGGTGAATAATTATTACCCTATGTATCCATAATCATTCCCTATAAAATTGTTGTAAAAAGAGGGAAAAGAGAATAGATAATAAAAGTCAATAGATTTGTGTGTATTATAATGGAGTAATGCTATTCGTAGTGAAGACCGTCGGCAATAACTTTGAATATTGCATGAGTGGGGGACTTTTAGCCCTTGTTTGGTACCCATTATTTTCAAAATAATTTATTTCTCTCTTATTTTTAATCACACATTTTTTAATAAAATAATATTTTTAATCAAACTTTTCCTTATTTTTTAACTACTCATTCTTCAACAAAATATTATTTCAAAATGCATTTTGGACAAAAAATGGAACTCAAACATGCGCTTAATTTAATAAAAATATTTGAACCACTTAAGTGTAACACTTAATACGAAGAATTAGAAATAAAATGCGGCACAT
>CAIGRL010222963.1:0-14015 GCA_903798325.1 Fraxinus xanthoxyloides
ATTGTTTTTAGAGGAATCTAGAGTCTGTGAGGAGAGTGCTTGGGTCTCTCGAATTGCCCAGAAATTGTTCAGCTCATTTCCATTTTCATTGAATAAAAATACATTTCTTAATTTATCTTCTCCATTTATACAGAATAAATACTGATACATAGCGCTATATTACATTTCCCCCATTCCAGAGCTAATTTCATCCTTGTGTCGTCCACAGATCGTTCCTGAATCAACCTTCCTGGTGTTGAGCTAGCTCGATTCAGCAGGTCCCTAATAGCTTCATGCCCAAGTTTGGATGCTAATGCTTCTTGGCTGCCTCACATGCACTCCAGCAACAACTGGTCCACGTCGGGCGAAGTGGATCGGGTTCACTTAGAAGGTATCTTCTCCTTTCTCTCTTCCTGCGAGAAATGCGTTTAGAAAATAGACGACAATTAGAGTCATGATTTCTGGACAGCATGGTTGCCTTCGATTCTATTTTGATGATCATATTACATAATTTGCTTCTGGAGTGGATGCAACAACTTAAAGCATTGAAAAGGGATATATTTTACACTGTTAGAAATGAAGTTGGAAACGAGTGTAATATAGCAATATAAAAATCAAACAATAACACAAGACTTACATGATAAAAATAAGCCATGGACAAAAGAAGAGAATTTGTTAATATCAATAATAAATGATTACAAATTATTGTGTAAAATGTAAGGATTTACTCAATATGTGTTGTATATCACATATATAAAATGCTAAAATTCCTTATATACTAGAACAATATAATACAATGAATAGTTTAATATAAGATGAAGCCACAATACAATGGATAAAATTAACAATGGAATATTTGGATGAAATAGGAGGTAAAACTGGTCGGATATCATTATCGCTCAAGCAACGTCTTCGTGGAGCTCGAGTGGTAGCCTTGAGCCTAATGATCGCTAGGGTCTCTTTACTGAGCGCTCGAGCATCTCCTAGGGGTGTAGCAAGTGATTGTCTCGCGTAAGCTTTTTCTAATCCATCTTGGACTCCTTGAAGACCTCTTCAAGTCTACTACCAACTCTCAAATTGAATTCCAACTTAAATTCCCAAATATACTTCAACTAAAACCCCCAACTAGACTTCATATAAAATTCCAAGTAGTCTTCCAAATAGAATTCGAATCACACCCTAATTCTAACAAAATCAACATTGATACGAATTCCACTGCCATAAATAAAACTTCAAAAAATTCTTCATATGATATGGAGATAGATTTTACTGCAAGGAATAAAAATTAATTTTTCACATCAAGTTCTCTACCAAAAAATTCTCCAACAAAATTTTTTTTCCTTCTGTTCCACAAAATCCAACTGGAACTAACTCAATAACTGAGTATCAATTGAATTCCAAGCACTACTCAACATGATTACCTTGGGTACCAAAGGTTCTCGAATTATCCCTACGAGCAACAAAATCACAAATAACTTAATAATTACCAAACATGATAGAAACATACTTCGTAATAGAATCATTGCAAATAATTGATTCTTTAGAAGGTTCTTTGTTAAACTTAATACCTTTGATTGCACTTAAAGCATAAGCAACTAATTAGTTTCATTGTGCCTCTCTGCAGGCTTAATATATCTCATGGATCTGTCTCTAGAAATTGAATACGATGGCGTCACTGGTTGTTGTGGCAAAGTAGTATTACACATGACTTCTAAACTCGATTGAGATATATTCTTCAATGTAAACCCTAAACTAAACTCTAACGGTGTTGTACCAAACTTCAAATTCCATAATATCTGTCGATTAATATCCAAAGATTCTGTAGAACCAAGCAAGACATATAATTGGGATCTTCTTTCTCCTTTCATCACAAGGATACATCTACTAACCTTCAGGACTTCACTTGTACAAGTGTACTTGTACTCCTTTTGAATGAAGAGTACTCAAGGAGATGAGATTTCTCTTCAAATTTGGAACATGTCTTACAACATCAAGTGTCTTGACAATCCCATCAAATATTTGGAAGCTATTTCATATGTTGAAAATAAATTATGATTAGGACACATATAAAAAGTGCAAGTTGTATCAAGTATTCAATCATCTTCAGGTTTGAAGTCATCATTAGAAATTATTAAAAGTTCTCTATCATTGTAGTAATCTTCTGCAATACTATCTTCACATGAAGTTTTTTGTTGTTTTTCCTTTGCATCGATTGATTTTTCCTTATTCTACAACTTATAACAATCATTATTAATGTATTCTCATTTCTTACAATAATTAGAGAATTTATTAATTAAACCTTAATCTGTCCCTTCACATAATAACCATCAACAACAATGTCATCTCCATGAACCTCATATCTAACAAGATGTTTCATCTTCTCCTTTGAAAACAGAGCATCATATACTTCTTCAATGATGAGATTCTCATCACTGTATAAGATCATATCTCTAAAAGATATGTATAAAGCAGGCAGCGAACCCAATAATATCAACCCTAAATCTTCTTCGTCGTATTTAACTTCCAAGATTTCCAAATAATGGATTTTTTCCTTAAAAACAACTAGGTGATCGTTTAGTGATGAACCTTTTGTCATACGGTGAGAATACAATCGCTACTAGAAGTGCAATTTGTTGGTTAGACTTTTCGTCGTGTATAATGCTTCGATTTCAACCATGAGGCATTTCAACGCTTACGTTGTCTTTCCTCCATAGAACAAGTTGAGGAACAATGTATCATTCAAATCTATTTGAGCGAGCACTGCTGGCATCTTTACATGCCAAAGTGAAAATCTATTGTTACAATCCAGCAGGGGAATATCACACTTCATAGTTGCTATCACAAAAAATAGACCTTGAACTGAGTTGATCAAACCCCACTCTGACACCACTTGGTATAAAATAAAGCTGAAAACGAGTATAATATGGCAATATGAAATCAAACAAGAACACGAGACTTACATTGTAAAAATAAACCCCGGACAGAAGAAAAGAATTTATTAATATCAATAAATTATTGTGTAGAATATAAAGATTAACTCAATATGTGTTGTGCACTACTTCATATATATAATACTAAGATCCCTAACATATTAGGAGAATATAATACAATAAAGAGTTTAATATAAGGTGAAACTTCAATACAATGGGTAAAACCAATACCGAAATATTTGGGATGAAATATGAGTAAAATATTGCCAAAAATGGAATGAAAAAACTGATCGGATATTATCGTCGCTCGAGCGACACCTTCGCAGAACTTGAGCAGTAACATTGCTGCTCGAGCGGTAGCTTGACGTCTAGTAAGCGTCAGGATCCCTATTTTGAGTGCTCGAGCATCACGTAAACATTTTCTAATACATCTTGAACTCTTTCAATACCCCTTCAAGTCTATTATCAACTCCCAAATTAAATTTTAACTTAAATTCCTAAACAAACTTCAACTAGAATTATCAACTAGACTTCGAATAGAATTCCCAAGTAATCTTTCAAAGAGAATCCGGATCACCGTAATTCTAACAACACTTATATATATACATAATCCATCCATTACTTTTTCTGATTGAATACTCTTGCCTATATAGGCAGGGCCTATAGAAAGTAAGAAGGACTTGATGTTTCGGCTTCTATAGTTTATGAACACCTAGCTTTAGTAAGGAGAATTACCATGAGCAACGTGACCTCGTGTTATGGACAAGCTAGTAATGTCGTGCGAGAATTTCACTTGGAGACGCTCTAAAACTTAATTTATGTCATTGCACTATACTTAAGGGAACTTATTCCTCAAATTAAATCTTGTTTATTGAGCTATCATTTCACGGTGAAATGTTTCTTAGCTAGGAAGTTGACTAGGTGAGGATATGCGACGGTGTTTTTTTCTTCTATTGGCCTTAAATTTTTAGGCAAACCATTATCATTTAAAGAACATTGATCGATGCATTTTGACTATTCCGAAACAATTTTAATAACACAGTTTAGTTTTTCATAAATCTTTTCAATATACGTAAAAAATTTCATGAGTGCCTTGTATATAACTTAGTCATTTTACAATATCCTTTTCTTTTTACCATCGTATCCAAGTTTCGATGTCTATTCTAGCTGCCTATTCATGAAAGTCTATTTCAATAAAGATGTCATTTAGTTTTGCTTATCACGCATGCGTGCATTAAATAAAATCTAAAAGTCTACCCACGTCTAATTTTGCTTTTATTATGCTCAAAATCTTTTTGCGAAAGTGCTACAGAGATTTGGATCAGATGTTTACTGAACTCTAAAACATTATAATTCATCTTTAAATGTCACTTTTGCAGATTGCGTATTTAATATAAATTACGGTAGGAAAGTGCAATGGCCTAATGTTTTTGGTTTTTTATCAGAAATCATTGTTTCAGCATGGCAATTACGTATAAGGAACAATTAATTATATTTTTGATTGACTAAATTACACCTTTTCATAGTGCATTTGTACTTAAATACAAGGATAAGCACGATTTAAAATTGTGTTTCTCCTCCTATGATTTACACGCAATTATTTGATAGAAAGTGATAGAGGTACGTAAATTTGTTGTAATGGATAAAAAACATAATCTTAATGGAAAACATTTTAACGGTGATGAAAATATTGTCGTGAAATAACAAGATACCATAGATAATTATTGCACTTTACATACCAAATGCCATGCGTATACGCTTGTAATCAATGGACTATGTTGAAGATTGAAAACATAATATGGGGAAAAATAAACTGAGCCAGAAAGACCAGATTATGATGATCACTTATATTTCGAATTTTGTTTACAATTTGGTTAAAATTAATTATTCGCCTTTGACCGGTAAGAAGATGGTTTACTAATACACTTGCCTATCCATCTTGTATGTGCTATGAGGATTTCTTGGATTTAGGTTTTTGTAGCTTTTTCAATGGTGTGGTTCAATGACGAGGAGGAGAGAAGAGAAGAGAAGACAGAAGAAATACAAGACGAGTTCGAAGGCTAATGCTCTACACTATGGAGGATTTCTTGGATTTAGGTTTGTGTAGCTTTTTTAATGATGTGGTTCAATGATGAGGAGGAGCGGAGAGAAGAAATACAAGACGAGTTTGAAGGCTAATGCTCTACACTATGGAGATCAACGGTCATTGATTCAACTAAATATCGAGAACTAATTGAAATCAAGTTCTCGTTGATTTTGTAAATATCAAGTAATTGATTAATAAATCGGTTGATTCAAACATGGATACAAAGATTTAAATTGTAAAGGTCCAAGTTATGTAATTTTATCTATAAATAACCTTAAACATCAAAAGTTCAACTCTTGTTTAAATGGTAAAATCTTACGAAAAACTATGATGACACAAGTAAAAATCAACCTTCATTCTTCAATTAGATTACTAGAACAATTAGTTAAACCCCATTATTTTGCACCATCTCGATCGGCAATTACATCTAATGGTTGGACTATATCGTGTTGGATAGTATAAAAAAATTAACGTACATCCAATCATGCACCATATTGTGTATTCGAGATATATTATGTTAAAGTAAAAGTAGCATGATAGTATTCATCTTAAGTACCACTTTGATTTAATAGTTATCCTCTAATATTAGCAATATTAAACTCAAATGATGCATCGACTATTTATCAAAGTCTCTCAACTTAAGGCCCGTTTGGCAAAACTTTTAAAAAGTCAAAAATTGTTTCGAGCTATTTTGAGATTAAGAAATTATTTTTGAATATACTGGGATAATTTTTTGAAAGCACTTTGTCTAGTTAGAAGAGATTTTAAAGGAATAGGGTCTAAAATAACTTCCTCAAAAAGCTCTTTTATAAAAGTAGAAACAAAAACAAAACACTTGCCAAACGGGCCTGAATATAGACATCCCACCATTTTTATTTATCCCAACTCTTTGGCACACGTTGCAAGAATCAGAATAGTATCGAAGAAATCTTCAACTAAAAGAAGCACAAATCAACCAGAATTTTACTGAAACGATCTATTTGGATTACATGATATCATAAGCTTCCACTTTCCAATCCCTCAATCTAAGATCATGATACTGGCAATCTTGCATGAGAAGCTTAAAATCAACAAGATTGCAGGAAAGCTTATAAATTTCCGAATCCTTCTCAAGATTATGACATTGCATTACATGGCAAGAATCAGAATTGCATGGAAGAAATTTTGAACTATTAGAGTAAAAGACTAAAACCAACCAGAATTTTCCCAAAAAAAAAAAAAACTAGGTCTGATTCCCGATGAATTTGGTGTTGACTTAATGGATACATGTATCGTTCGTTATTTGATCTAATGGAAAATCAAAAGCAATTATGTCCTTAACGACTATCATATGTTACCTCTACCAGTTGGGAATTATGTCTTAAAGATTTGGTAAAGTTTTAAGCTGGTTAACAACTTAGGGCAACTCTCCTCCTTTATCTGGGTTTAAGACCTACTACGGAAAAAGATAGGAGGAGTTCAAAATTTTGTTGATCCAAATGACCTAAGAAGAAAACGTGGTAAGATAAGTTTAAAATGCAGTGAGACAGATGGTATTAGTTCGATTCCAAATAATTAAAAGGTCCAATAAAGATGACAAAGTACACTATATCTTAATTATGCAAAGACACGTGGAAAAAAATTATTCCTAGTACTATTTTAGGTTGTGTGGTTATTGAAAGATTAGCAATACTCAAGAATCAATATCTGTACAAGCCATGTACATATGGGATACTCGCAGAATAAGAATTATGCAAAGTATGGCATATATTTTGTTGAAAATTCATAGTGTCCATTACTTGTAAATGCCTTAAGTGAATCATCAATCCATGCCCCCAAAGATTTAGGCATAGAGAAAAGATGCTCCCTAATTCATTTAAAAATGAATTTTCTGCCATTAAAGTGGGAGGCTTTATTGATATGCATAGTAACCATTAATATAAGGGCATTTGCATGGAATCATAATCCAGAATCGTATGCTCAGAATCATCGATCTTTATATATTTTGGATGCTTAATGTACAATATATTAATTTTATAATATCACCACAATACTGAACTGCTTAATTTGATGCTAGAAACTTCTCTACTTGCTTCTTCTATTTTCATTTAAAAATAAAAAAATTAAAAAAAAAATTGAACGTAAATGAATGGCTAAGGTTAAGAGCTCATATAGCTCTTCCACTCTGCTAAAGTTCATACAAGGTTATAATTATAGGAAGTAGAGCAGTTAGTGTTAATGATAGTTGGTTATTGAAGGGACGTTGAAAGTAGGATGGTTTTCATTTTATTTTTTTTTTTTCGGAATTTTTAAACTGAATTCCTTTATGGTATATCTACATGCATATCTCGTGTGACAAAATTAACAAGGTACACAACCAACTCGATCATAAAAGATTGGGGAAAATGAAGCAAAATACGCTATATTGTGGGCTGCTAACTAGTATTACCTTACACTTAAAAGAGTAAACTAGTAAGAACCAATGTTCTAAAGAGTGTCAAAGTAGTGCCTAGGCATGAGGCGTAGGCAAAACACAAGCACAAATTCAAGCGGTCGACTGTCAAGTCGACCGTTTAATGCGTAACTACGCGAGCCTAGATGCGCTTTATTAATTTTTTTTCTTTTTTTATGATTTTTAGAATGATTAAAATTTTAAATAATATTAAAAATAAGAAAGCTTTTTTGTACATCTAGACTCGTAAAGTTTAAAACTTGACTCCACGTATAGTCACGTTTTACGTTTCAAAAGACCAGTTAAAACTATATTTTGTGTGCCCTCTTCACTAAGACATTTTATCATAGGTTTTGTGGGAGATTATTCCCATTGTCATCTAAAATCAAATTTTATAAATAAAAACCCCCTCAATTTATTTCTCCATTTATCAATAACATTAAAACCGTAAAATGCATTTAGAATTATTGAACTCGTGTAACCCAAACGAGTATAATATAGACATCTGTCAAGTATCGAAATATGAAAGAAGTAGATGTCCTGATAATAAGGAAGTCGGTGTCTATATTAAAATGAACCATTTAAAAAACAAATTTATTTTCCAACGAAACAAATAACTTGGACATGAAAAGAAATTCTTGTTTATATTATCTATGCACGTGCCAACATTTTTCAGAGACTTGTGCACGAATTTCTGGTAAAGATCATATTGTTATTATTCCATTGGTGCCAAAATATCTATGTTCTAAATTTCAAACTAAATTTTTTAACATAAAAAATATAAAGATAACAATGTACGTAATTGGTGAATGGATGAAAAGGAGGAAGCATTTACGTGGGGTAGCTTACGCAGGCGCACCAAGGAAAATTGGCATCCTAGTTGTCGAAGGTTTCATGGCTCAATAATCAAATATATAAAAGATCCAATCACATAATAGTATGGAATCCTACTCATGTATTCTATTTCTTTTGTATTACAGAGAGCCTAATCTTTAGATAATGTAAAATGATTAGTTAAAGATAATGTAACATGCTTGTAATCAAGTGTTATGAATTCTGGATCGCAAGATAATGACGATAATAAAATAAAAATGAAGAAAATAAAAATACAAGAATTTTAAAGGAGGAGAATACACTATAATCAATATAGTTTGTGTTTACAATAGCAAGATTTCAATAATCTCAATTGAAATCTAAGTTATCAACAATGTTATATGAATATTCTCTCTCTTTTTCTTGAACTTCTATATATTACAAGTCGTGATACATATATGTAAATCCTAGAGACAAGTTGTAGGAGAATAGGAGTCCAAAACCACGTCAAAAAACGAAAGGGACATCAGCCAGATAAACCTGTCGCTCGAGCGATAGGGTAGCAACAGACGGGCGACAAACTCTCGGGTTGTTTTCCACGGGACTCACTCGAGCGATCGCTAGAGCCACGCTAGCGAAAATGCGGCGATTTTTTTCTCCGGTCTATAATTTTGATCTCTTCANCAATAATCTCAATTGAAATCTAAGTTATCAACAATGTTATATGAATATTCTCTCTCTTTTTCTTGAACTTCTATATATTACAAGTCGTGATACATATATGTAAATCCTAGAGACAAGTTGTAGGAGAATAGGAGTCCAAAACCACGTCAAAAAACGAAAGGGACATCAGCCAGATAAACCTGTCGCTCGAGCGATAGGGTAGCAACAGACGGGCGACAAACTCTCGGGTTGTTTTCCACGGGACTCACTCGAGCGATCGCTAGAGCCACGCTAGCGAAAATGCGGCGATTTTTTTCTCCGGTCTATAATTTTGATCTCTTCAAAATCACCCCAATTTAAATTTCAATACCTATTAGAATTTGGGTCAATCACAACAAATCTTCACCTTGAACAAGATTCCAACATAAGAAATTCTAAATCGCAACTCCATCAATAAATATCACTCATTCTCTTCCAAACAATCCCCAATGGACTAAATTAATGACAAACAGTCACTAAGTTCAAGCAATTTCAAACTTAGCAATATGAATTTGTTTTGTCATCATATCAGCAGGATTATCACTGGTATCAACATTGCTCACTACAATATCACCACAAGCAATCATATCATACACCAAATGATGTCTCACATTAATGTGCTTAGTCCTCTCGTGAAACATATGATCCTTAGTCAAGAAATTTGCACTCTGACTATCACAAAATAATGTAGACATCTGCAAGTCTCCGCTGATTTCATCAATCAATCATCTTGGCCGCATAGCCTCCTTATATGCCCTGTAATGGCCATGTATTCTGCTTCTGCTGTAGACAAAGGCTCTATATTTTGCGAAGTAACTTTCCAGCTCATAGCACAATTACCAAAGGTAAACACATACCCTATAAGTGATCTCCTCTTATCAAGATTCTCTGCATAATCTAAATCCACATAACCGATGACTCCATCTGAATTTCTACCAAAATGTAAACAAGCATTTGAAGAGCCCCTCAAGTATCTGAAGATTCATTGCACTACTTTCCAATGTTTTTTGCCTGGATTAATCATGTATCTACTAATTGCACAAACTGCATGTTTCAGATCAAGTCTTATACAAATCATAGTATACATGAGCGAACCAACTGCACTAGAGTAAGGAACTTGAGACATATAATCAATGTCTTTATCTAACTTTGGGCACAAGTTAGATGATAATTTGAAATAGCAAGCCAAGGGAGTACTGATAGCCTTGACTTTCACCATATTGAATCTTTCAAGTACCTTCTCAATGTACCCCTTTCTAACTCAAATACAATTTGACAGCCTTTATATCTCTCGAGATCTCCATTCTAAGAATCTTATTTGTTGCACCCAAGTCTTTTATATCAAACTCCTTGCTGAGCTATAATTTTACTTTTCTGATTTCTAATTTATCCTTTGTTGTTATGAGCATATCATCAACATATAATAGCAAATATGTAGTTGATCCACCACTTTCCTTTCTGAAGTACACATAACTATCATAATTACATTTATCAAAACCATAGGTAGTCATGAGTAAATCAAATCTTTTATATAACTACCTCGGTGACTGCTTTAATACATACAAGGATTTCTTCAACAAGCACGCATAGTCTTCCTTCTCTAAAGTTATGAACCCTTCTTGTTGTTGCATGTAGATACTCTCCTCAGGTTCTCCATGTAAGAATGCTGTCTTGACATCCATTTGCTCAAACTCCAAATCATTCTTAGTCACCACTCCAAGTGAAGCCCCGAAACTATGCATCACAACTAGTGAGAACACATCTGTAAAATCAACAGCCGGAATCTGACTGTAGCCTTTTGCCACAAATCTAACCTTGTATATAGCATCTTCAAGCCTTGATGTGCCTTCCTTTCTTTTGAATACCCATTTACAATGAGCCACGTCCTTACTTTTAGGTTATTTCACCAAATTTCAAGTGTTATTTTTGTTCAATGACTCCATCTCCGAGCATAGCAATCATCCATCTACTAGAATCACTTCAACTGACTGCCTTTGAATATGTATCAAGCTCCTCGATGGAATCAATGTCTTCAACCACACTCAATGCATAAGCTACCAAATTTGCTTCATTATAATTTTGTGGAGGTCTAATCTGTCTGTGAGGTCTGTCTTAGCTCTTGAATACTATGCTGCTGGTAGTATAGGCAAAGTAGGAAAGATATTACTTCCTGTCAACCCTAAACTGGACTGATCTGTAGTAGAATGTTCTACAATATTTGATTGTTCATCTGAACTAATTTCGAACTCTGCTTGTAATCTTGCTCCTCAGTTTTATCAAAATTTCCAGAGACGAACCACGAACAATAGCAAGTTCATCAAATACTACATTCCTACTAACTACCACATTTCTATTCTCTGGACACCACAACTTATCCCTCTTCACATCTGATTTGTGCCCAAGAAAGATGCATTTTCTAGACCTAGACTCCAACTTTCCATTATTCAGATGAGCATAAGCCGTACATCCAAAAAATTTCAAATCAGAATAGTAAGAAAGTTTAACAGACCATACATATTCTAGTTTTTTATCAATAGCAACTAAGGGTGAGCGATTAATCAGAAAACAAGCTGTAGTAGTATTTTCAGCCTAGAAAGACTTAGACAACCCAGAATTTGATAGCATACAACGAACCTTTTCCATCAAGGTTCTGTTCATTCGTCTTGCCATACCGTTCTGTTGAGGAGTTTCAGGTACGTCAAGTATCTCAAGATGTCTTCAGTCTTGTAGAAGCTATTGAATTCATCTTAACAAAATTCCAACCCATTATAAGTGTGTAGACAATTCACTTGATTTCCGGTCTGCTTCTTTACCAATGTTTTTCACTCCTTGAAGATCCCAAACACATCACTCTTCTTCTTTAAGAAGAATACCCAAACTTTCCTCTAGAAGTCATCAATTACTATTAACAAGTAATAATAACCACATTTAGATGGTATCCTAGCTGGTCCCTAAAAATCTGAATGGATATATTTAAGTGTTCCCTTCGTGTCGTGTCTTCATTTAGTAAATCTGACTTTCTTCTATTTCCCAAACACACAATGCTCACAAAATTGAATTTTGTTGGTCTTCTGCCCATCAAGAAATTCTCTTCTACTAAGCTCTGTCATCCCATTTTTCCCCATGTGCCCGAGCTTCATATGCCAAAGTTTTATAACTTCATCATCTGTCAAATAAAAAGTAAAAACTGTTGCATTCCCAATCACTATGGAACCATGCAAAATGTACATCTTTGTAGTTTTTATGCCCCTTCACGACAATAAGAGCACCATTGCTCACCTTCACAACCCACATGCACCGATGTATCTGTAGCCCTTCAAGTCAAGTATACTCAAAGATATGAGATTTCGCTTCAATTCTGAAACATGTCTTACATCTGTAAGTGTTCTAACAACCCCATCGAACATTCTGATTCTGACTGTACCAACTTCGACATTTTACAAGGCGTGTTGTTTCCCATAATCACAGCACCTCTCGAAACTCCTTCATATGTAGAAAACTAGTCCCTGATAGGACACATATGAAAAGTACAAGTTGAGTCAAGAACTTATTCATCACAAGGTTTAGAATTCCCATCAGAAATCACAAGAAAGCCGATCCGGTGTTCTTTCCGGTTGTAAAAGAATAGGGCTTCCTATTCTAAGATTTCATTTCCTCTTCCTTCGGTGTTCTCAAATACTTTGCTCATCTTCCATAACATCAGCATCTGCAGTATTAACATGTTTCTTCCCTTCCTCTGTAGCACCAACAGCTTTATTTCTATTTTTCAAGGCATAGCAATCAGTTCTAATATGCCCCTTCTTCTTATAGTAGTACATATCTTCTCAACATGTCTAGACTTTGAACTGCCCCTCATATTTCTGCCAAGATTCCTATCTTGATTCCTCACATGCACAAACAAGGATTCAACATGATTTTCATTCGTAGAGCTCTTCCATGGAAAAAGTATCCCAACCATAGATAATAGTATACCTAAAAGTCACATATGATTGTGGCAGTGAACACAACAACATCAAAGTCAAGTCCTCATCATCATACTTAACCTCCAATGTCTCTAAAATCAGCACAATTTTTTTGAACATAGTTAAGTGATCATCCAATGATGCAGCTTTAGACATCCGTGAGAATACTAGCGTTATTTCAAGTGTAGCTTGCTGGTCAAGCTCTTTGTCATGCAAAGTTACTCCGTCTTCAACCAGAACACAGCGGCACTATTTTCTTTAAGAACATCCTGAAAAATTTAATTCGAGAGATGTAGATGAATTTGAGATTTGGCTTTCCGATCCTTACGCCACTTTTCATATTGCGTCCAAGCAACTGGAATCATATTAAAGCCAAGCAAGGCTTCCTCCAAATTCATATGCGCCAACACCGCTCACATCTTCACTTGCCATAATGTAAATCTTGTGTTTTTATCCAACAACAGAATGTCATACTTCATTGTCTCCATGCGGAACAATCAACCTTGCACTCTGATACCACTTGTTATGAATTTCGGATCGCAAGATAATAATGATAATGAAATAAAGATGACGAAAATAAGAACACAAGTATTTTAGAGGAGGAGGATCCATTATAGTCAATAGTTTTATATTTACAATATCAAGATTTCAATAATCTCAATTGAAATCTAAGCTCTCAAAAATGTTGTATGAATGTTCTCTCTTTTTCTTGATTTTCTATACATTACAAGTCGTGACATATATATGTAAACTGTATAGACAAGTTGTAGGAGAATAGGAGTCCAAAATAGGTCAAAAATGAAATATGCCTGGGCCGGATAAACTTGTCTCTCAAGCGACGGGCAGTGACAGGTGGGCAACAAACTCTTGGGTTGTTTTTCACCGGGCTCGCAAAGCGGCCAGCTAACGCCAGGCTAATGAAAATGCGGCAACTTTTTTCTCCAATCTATAATTTTGATATCTTCGAGACCGCTCCCATACCCATAGAATTTGGGTCAATCACAACATTATGCATGCTAAATTTTTTCAACACATTTGAAACATAAGAAGACTGATACAAAAAACAAAGCAAAATTTGACATATCTCTTTCAATTTCCATACCTATGATTCT
>CAIGRL010222973.1:0-15481 GCA_903798325.1 Fraxinus xanthoxyloides
CCACATTTTGTGCATCAAAGGGTTGTACCTAGGAAAAGGGAGGAAAACATTTTCCGTGGAAAATTTAGCCTATCAAACAGTCAAAAAGTAGAAGTAGGAAAATATTTTCCTACTTCCTGGGAAAATTTCGCCAATCAAACACACCCTTACAGTCACTTGTTGATTTCCTTGTTACCATCACTGTTCATTCCTATTCGTCCTTAATAATTCACCTGTCCATTTATGAAGCTGTATTGTTCTCGAATTTTCCAACAAGATCTGAGTATTCTGCTGCTTACAAGTATTATCCTTCCGGTGATATGTGAAGCCCCATCCATTAGTTTCAGGTGTTTTCGCTTAATCAAGAGATTCAAATTGGATCCTTGCATCTAAATGGTATAGCGGGTGCCCCATATATGAACTCTGTAGAAGTATTGCCTTCAACGATTTTTGAGTAAGACAGCATTTATCCCACCCTTTTACTTGTCTCTGTATACCAATCATGCACGAGTGCCTATTAGAAGATACTATATACATTCTCTAATATATGTACAAGACATTAAGCTTACGAGCAGATGCTTGATGCTAATATTTCTGTTTTGTGAAATTATAATCCTATGCATTTAAGAGGCACTTGTACAGTTACTCAATTTTCGTGTATTTCTTCTAGGTCATGTTCACTTCAATGTTGTTAATTGAGCATAATTTTTTATATTAGCACCCTTTTCAATGTTTTCTAGCGGTTTTCCATAAATGTCTGATCTGTTTTGACTTATTATTCATGAACTCCCAGGACTCGTATGACCCGGGGAACCATTCAGATGTGACTGAAGAGCATAATGAGATTAGAACACCCGAACCACCGTACACTGCGGGAGCAACAAGTTCAGGTAACCAAGAAATGAAGTCAGAGCAGGTGGAGGCGTACGTCTACCGAGAACCTGAAACGTCCAAGAGTTTGCCATCTATTACGGATGCCAACAAGGGTAACTTAATGGATCGAAGATGCAGTGGCATGATATCTTTTGAATCTTCAGCACCAGAATTTTCACATCCTATGTCTGTGGGGAGCAGTGATCAACAGTTTTCAGGAAACCATCATGATGCACCTTTGCACAGTCCTCTTCAATGTTTGCCCAGCTGTAATTCAAGTTACTCTTCAGCAAAGATCTCTTTATCTCATGCAGGAAACAGTATGCCAATGTATGTTTCTTCAGGAAGCCCTTTGTCCAGTGATCTTGCAGTTATGCCTCAAGAAACTTTTACTGATTTGGGTTCTGTCCTTGAGAAACTTCAGCAAGCTAAATTGTCATTGAAACAAAATCTCAATAGCTCACCGCTGTTACCCGGAGGCATGTCTGGCAATATTGTCAAATCATCTAATCCTGAAACAAACACTTTGGACAAGTTCAAAATTCCTGTTGCTTATCCCGGTCTTTTTAGGTTGCCAACTGATAATGAGTTTGAAGTGATTGACAGAAGCAACCGTCCAGGCATTGGTACGCAGTTTGGTTTCACAAAGATATCTCCAGAAAGTGCTGGTGAAAGATTTTCTTCAAATCCTTTTGTAGAGTCTAGAAGTGCTTTCGTTGCTGACCAGTTTCTCAATGTTCCCTCGAGCTCTTTTACTGAAATCAGGCCAAGAGTTTCTACGCAGGGGTCTCTGTCTCAGCCTAGATTGGGTGGTGCAGGTCCACCCTCTTCTGATGGATTGAACTATCGTAATCCTCACATGGATATGGTTGTCCCTTCTTCGAGCAATGATTTTTATCCTTTCCTCCCAGACTTCACTTTGAGATTACCTTCGAGTGAAGGAATTTCAAGAACCTTTCCAAGTTCAGATAGAGGGGTACACCCAGTCAATCGCTTCTTTTCATATGATGATCGTTATCGACCTAATATGTATAGATAGCCATCTACTACTTGAGCAACTCAGTTATCCTGGTTATGCAACCTGGAATTGTGTTGATATTGGACTTTATAGTAGATCCTTTATTTTATTTTATTTATTTATTATTTTTTTTCTCCGTTCCCTTTTGTTGCAAGTTGAATCTTGTTGAGGATATGAGCAGTACTGGAACATATGTGATCATGAACCTCTTACCTTCTGGTACAGTCTACTGAAGCCTTTCTGATAAAGTTCGCTTTGCTAGTCCATTCTGATCAAGTCTACGTACTAACTTCTATGATTGGTTACTGGTGGCTTTGCTTTTGTGTGTAATGTATTTTAAACGTGGACTTAACACTATTGAGAGTATCAAGACATGAGGATGCAACAGAATTTTTGACAAGCGCCAGTGGTGCTGAGAAAACAGTGCGTGAAAACCGCAAGGCACTGGGACTTTTGTGGGGCCTCCTTTAGTGTTGCTATCACTTCCCCATGAAAGGCGCTCAAGACTTCAACATAGTCTTCCAAAACCGGCCAATGCACTCCCCTATACCAGCCATAAGCTCCACCTCACCTGGCTAGTAAAGATGATCAGTATTAAAACCACCTACGATTTCTGCGCACTTACCCTATCCTTGACTAGCCAAATCCCCATCCTTTTGAGGCCTACTAGATGCCTGTGTACGGAAGTACTTGGTTTTCCTATAGCCAGTCAATATCCCTTTCGAGAATTTTAATGTCAATCATCATCCCTCCCACATTCGGCCCCTTGTATAACCCCGTACATAACTTGCATATCCTTCAAGTCCCTCCACTTTTCAAACCTCACTCTCTCCACCCATCCAGACCAACCCGACAATCCCCAAGGCCCGCTTGAAATTAAAGGATTTGATCCACCTGTTAACCTGGGTCCTAAGGTAAGTGTTGTGCCAATGTGCCCTATGTCCAATTGGTTTTAGACGTAAATACTTTTAATATGATTTTAGATCTATTATTTAATTGAATTATTATTCTGATAAATTAAATTAATAGAGTTCGTATATTTAAATCTTGATAATTTGTTAATTACAAAGAGTTGTGATTATAAGATACAAACTACATGACTTAATATTAAATTATCCGTGGTCATAAATAATAACGAGATACGAATATCATTATTATGGATAAACTAGTAAGTGTGACATTTTTTACTTATGAAATGAGAAGCTGATCTCACAACCTAAAATGTAAGATATTTAAATGGACGCGTGGATGTTTTGCTTTGAGAACAAAACATTGGAGACTCGCAACAATTTTTTTTTATATAAATAACTATCTGAGCTCAGTGATTGACTTCTAATCTTCGGTATTCGAATTAGTCATTCGACTTGAGGTAATCATGTTATTTTATATGAGGACAACCATACTTTGGTGATATTGAATGCTGCTATGCTAGAATCGTTAATACGACATCGTTCGATTATCTCAAAAATTATATGAAGATTGTGAATGATTATTTATAGCAGATCCATTATTTAATTGAATTATTATTCTGATAAATTAAATTAATAGAGTTCGTAGATTTAAATCTCGATAACTTTTTAATTACAAAGAGCTGTGATTATGAGATACAAATTACATGAGTTAATATTAAATTATCTGTGGTCATAAATAATAACAAGATACGAATATCATTATTATGAATAAACTAGTACGTGTGACATTTTTTTCTTATGAAGCGAGAAGCTGTCTCACAACCTAAAATGCAGGACATTTAAATGGAAGCGTGAATGTTTTGCTTAGAGAACAAAACATTGGAGACTCGCAACAAATTTTTTTATGAATAATTATCTGAGCTTAGTGATTGATTTCTAATCTTCGGTATTGGAATTGGTCATTCGACTTGAGGTCATCATGGTACTTTATATGAGGACAACCATAATTTAGTGATATTGAATGTTGCTATATTAGAATCGTTAATACGACATCGTTCGAGTATCTCAAGAATTATATGAAAATTGTGAATGATTAATAGATGATTCATCACTTTTAGATAATAAGAGATTACGATTTATGTTTCATTTAGTGAAGTTGATATTGAAATCCTTGATCCAGGTAAATACGTAAGTCGAGAGTTTCGAACATTATTGACTTAAGAGTGGGATGAAATATATGATCGACAATAGAGATTAACATATCAATATCTCGTAATTGATCGGATCATAATGCTTAAAGGATTATAGTTTTATGTTAAACGGACAAGTTTGACTTTGTCATGCCAATTACCGTGTTATATTTTCGATCACATATATTGTTCGACACATTGCTAAACGTCAATTTGGGACTGTTAATATGAATTAATTAATATCGGTAAATTATTTGTTTTTAATTTATCTTATTTTGATTAGCTAAAAAATAATTTTCGTCATCCGACATCATATTTGAGAACTTAATGGGTTACACACATAAGGGAGAATTAGAAAAATGATATTAAGAATTAATTAATTGACAAGTGTGAGACATTTGTAGATTTAGTTAACTTGATTGTTTATTAATGAGCATAAGTTAATTAAATAGGTTAATTAATTTATGAGCAAAGTTTAATTATTTAAATTAATTAATTGAAAAGCCGACTTATGTTTCGTAGATGGGTTAATTCCACTTAAATATGTACAAGTAAACAATTGTGGTTTAAGTTTTTCATAGTTGTTACAATAGCAATCGAGATTGCAAACGCAATATTATAATTTTGCTAGCACAAAAAAGAGAAACCTCTAATATCTTATTCTTGTTTACTTGTGTGCATTATTATTGGAGCCTGAATAATTTGTTAGCTGTTTGTGGAAAGATCGTGATTTATAAAAGTGTGTGAATATCATTGTAAATCAAGATTCTCAAAGGAGTTCGAAAAAATTGCTGAAAGTATAATTTTGACTATCATGCTTGATGTATATCATAATCTACATCACGGATAACAATGTAGCGCATGGCATTATTCAATTTGATAGTTTAAAAAAAAAATAGTTTTTTCAACCAATTATTTGTTGACAAAACGGCAAATGTCCACCATAGTGTAATAAAAGAGTATACAAATGGCTTTACCCTAATTTTAATTACGATTTCTATCTGAATGTGTTGCTGAAATGATTTTGTAGCGGATTATAAAATAAATTAAAGAGTGTGTGGAAATTTCAACGCTAGAGAGCTTTGATGCAAATTCAAGCAGTCAAAATTGCCGGCTGGAATAGCCGTCACTTGTTTCGACAGTTTTTGAAATATCTTTAAATTTTATTATTGTGTAACCTTGTTCGGCAAACTTCGTAATCTCCGCCACTGAATTCTCAGCCTTGCAAGTTGCAACACAAGAATTCAGACATATTCTTGATTAATATCCACAATATTTTCCAATTTTTAATTAATCTAAGATGTCACATTGTTCAAGAAATTGTATGCCTTCGAAGTAAACACATGGCCGTGAAGTATGAAGATTAATGTCACTTTAAATAATATTATTTGATGTATAAGACAATAAAAAATGCAATAAAAAGAAAGGAAAAGCTACATGTATAGGTTGAGGTTCACGTAGACACCTCACACGAGAGCATGGAACCCACTTCATGCGAGAGGATGTAGGGATTTTACCCGGTACATGGAGATTGATTCTAAAAAGAATAACGTATTCAAAGTAAACAAGTCACTCAACATAAAATGGAATGAACCATGCTTGCATTATAGGGTTTTTTTTACGGAGGGTTTATTGACAACGCACATGGTGGGCCCGCACAATTTTTTTTTTTGTTTTATACATGTGGGGGCCCACCCCTTGTGAGGGGTCTTACAGACCCCTGTGAATAAATCCCCTCAAATGGAATACGGAAGTTGACTAAAAACATACAGAGAGAGAGAGAGAGAGAGAGAGAGAGTATGGGTTCAGAAAATTTAGGCTTGAAGGTTTTCATGTTTCCATGGCTGGCATATGGTCACATATCTCCATTTCTAGAGCTAGCCAAGAGATTATCAGAGAGAAATATTCATACATACGTTTGTTCAACCCCAGTTAATCTCAATTCCTTTAAGACTAAAATCCCTGAAAAGTATTCCAATTCCATTCAACTAGTGGAACTTCATCTTCCATCCTTGCCTGAACTTCCTCCTCACCACCACACAACCAATGGCCTTCCACTGGATCTCCAACCATTCCTCCGTAAGGCCCTTAAATTGGCAAGGCCTAATTTATCCAATATCCTAAAAACTCTAGATCCTGACTTGTTAATACATGATGTAACGTATCAATGGGCTGCAAAGTTTTCACTGTCCCATAATATTCCAGCTATTTCTTTCTGTACTTCTGGCGCAACGATGGTTTCATACTTCTGTCACGTTTCAATGAAACCGGGGACTGAATACCCCTTTCAGGCCATTCGCCTTTCAGATTTTGAGCAAGAAATGCTGTACTCGACCATGAAATCCTACAGAAACGAAGCTGCTGAGGAAGATCCTGATGATAAGGTACCTCCAGAAGCCTGTAAAATCATGTTAATGAAAAGCTCTAGAGAGATTGAAGGGAAATACATAGATTATCTCTCCGAAATGATCAAACGGGAGATAATGCCTGTTGGTGCACTCTTTCCCGATCCAGTTAGCCATAACGAGGAAAACGAGCTCATGGAATGGCTAGGGAAGAAAAAGGAGTCTTCTAGTGTATTTGTATCCTTTGGGAGTGAGTATTACTTGAAAAAAGAAGAGATTGAAGAGATTGCGTATGGATTAGAGCTTAGCAATGTTAACTTCATATGGGTCATCAGGTTTCCAGCGGGGGAGAATATTAGAGTTGAAGAGGCGCTACCTGAGGGTTTTCTCAAGAGGATTGGAGAGAGAGGAAGGGTTGTGGAAGGATGGGCACCACAAACACAAATTTTAGGGCATTCAAGTATTGGTGGGTTTGTAAGTCATTGTGGTTGGGGTTCTATGATGGAAAGTATTGAATTTGGGGTTCCAATCATTGCCATGCCCATGCATCTTGACCAGCCTTTGAATGCCAAGCTTGTGGTGGAGCTTGGTGTAGGAGTGGAGGTTGTGAGAGATGACAAAGGGAGGCTTCAAAGAGAAGAAATAGCAAAAGTTATCAAAGATCTTGTAATTGGGACCATCGGGGAAAATGTAAGGAGAAAAGTAAGAGAACAAAGAGAGAATACAAGATTAAGAAGTCAAGAAGAGATGGATGTATTAGTTCAGAAGCTTGCACAACTTTGTGGGAAGAGTACAGGTACTAAAAATTTCTGAAACCCAACTCAGATAATGATGAACTTTACAGGAGCTATCTCAGAAAAATAGCTTTGCTGATGCATTAATATAGCCTGGATAGAGACACTCGCAAATGCTATGATACTTTCACTAAACAATGCTTGCCATGCATCTTGTGATTGACTTGTTCTTGACGAATGCAAGAATGACACGTTCTTTAGGTGGTAGATATAGGAAAATCTCAAATTATCCCTCTTTGCATAATCTAGCTAATATGAACGAATAAAGCACATAACACACCGTCTAGAACTAGAAGAGATTTGACTTCAATCTTCATTCAATTTTTATATCAGCTGGCATTATCTGCAAATTTAATGTGACTGCAAGAAGTTATGTTAATAGAATCCTTCTGATAAAGACCTTAAGTCGTTTCAAAAAATTTATCAAGTCATCCTCTGTTACTACTACTGTTTTGAAGAGATAAGCATTTGTATCAGCAGAACATAAGATAACAACATGAATTCTTAGTTCCTAGCACACTTTATATATGAATACTAGATGCTTCAGTACACTTAAGAAAGTTGTTATTTTGATTACGGTCATAATAATCTATTATTATCGTTTTCAAAGGGACACTCAAGTGTCTAGAACTCTTGCTGTAAACAGCATGTCATGCCACTTCTGATGGATTATTACTTCATGAATGCAAGAATTACAGATATTGGAAAAAAATCTCATATCATCCCTCTTCATAATTTGGCTAATATGAATGAATGCAGAACATAAACACACAGAATAGAGGAAATTCGTTTTGATTCTTCAGTCCATCTTATATTAGCTGGCAATATGTGCAAAATTAATGTGACAGCATGAAGTTATGCTAATAGAATCCTTTTGTCAAATACCACGATTCAACTTTTCTGTTTGAAACATATTATAAAATCATTGCCTGTTATTCATTCTGTTTTCAAGATATTGCATTCGAATCATTCAAACATAAGATGAAAACAGGAATTCATACTTCACATCAACTTATACTCGTCATCTAATCTCTGCCGTCAATTATCTATGAATACACATGCTTCAATTCATTTGCACTGGGGAATTGCTAAATAAGCAAGCTGAAATCATTTTCTGTATTCGAGTTAAGTCGTTGGAATCCCTCAAATTTTTTTAGCAATACTTCAACACAACATGTCAACCTTGGCATCACCACAAATATTGTTGCAGAAACACAAGCTATTAAACTAGCACTATGATTGAAAAACCAATTCACTGCCTAGTCTTTTTTTCTCAGGGAAATTACCTCAAACAGATGGTGGACAAACTTGTTTTACAGTTGCCTACAACTAGCAACTAGTTTCATGAAGCCTGGATCCAATTTAGCATTAGACAAAGCAATCCAGTTGCAGATTATCAGTTGGAAAAATAAGACAGTAAATTAGTAACAGCATTTTTATTTTTTTTACCAATACCTGCCTAGAGTGTAACCTTTTGTATCACATAAATCTTCATGAATAAGTTAAAAACAGAGGCGCAATTCTGTACCATTTTACTTTTTGACGAGATATTTCTTTAGAACAGTAATAAAGTGAGGACTCGAATTCATGACTCGTGAGGAATTGATTTAATTGGGATTTTTTTAAAATACAAAATATTGCAATATTAAAAGTAAAAGGGGTAACAACTGTCACAATTAGTGGGGGCAGGGACCCCCACTGATCGCACCTCCCTCTGCCAATGCTTAGTGTTCAAAAAATTATGAATAATTAAAATTTACTTTTTACGTTACCTAAGTTGTGTTTTGAAATTTACTTTCCTCCTCAACAAACCCAAACATCTTTCCTCAGTGCTTATTTGGAAAGCTCAAAAAGTTGTTAAAAAGTTTAAGTCGAAATCAACAATTAATTTTAACTATACATTTTACAATCCATTTATTTTGGCATTTTTTATTCATGCGGGTCCCATGAGCATACGAGTGTATGTCAATCAAGGTGTCAAACATTTTCTGACGAAAGAGCTTTATTCTACATTTTATGAGATTCATCACTTTTATCATTTGAGTAATTAGTACATCACGTCCTTACTTTTTACTATTATTGAAGAGAACTTTCTTATTTTTTATTTTTGCTATTTTTACACTTATTTTCATCTTTAATTATGCAAAAGGTCATTTTCATTCATTTTCTCAATTAAAAGTTGTGAAATGACAAATATATCATTCTATTAAATAAAACAAAAATAAAAAAAAAGACTAATTCCAAACATAATCCCATTTTTTTAAAAAATAAAATAAAATGCAAACGAGTCTCAAATAAATTAGTAAAAATGTAATTAACACATAATGTTTATGTCTTCCACTATTATTGTGAAAACGTCAATATCAACTTTTTTTGGCATTTTTACTCTTAGTTACTCATTTGATTGCGCAAACCATCATTTATATCCATTTTTGTTCAATTTCTCAATAAATAATTGTGAAATGATGAATATACTTTAGTATTTAAATAATAAAAATAAATAACTAATTGCAACCATAGTCCCTTTTTTTTAAAATACAAATGAGTCTCAAATAAATTATTAAAAATTAATTTTTTTAAAAAATTACTTTTTTAATTTAAATATGAGGGTATTTTTGTCATTTCTTGGCTTGTTGAGAAATTAGGTGAGATTTGATGAAAATGATTATTCGCGCAATTAAATGTGTAATTACAGGTAAAAATGTCAAAAAAATGAAATGTATGAACGTTTTTCACAATAATAGTGAAAGTCAGGGATATTATGTGCTAATTACCATTTTACTAATTTATTTGGGACTCACTGACACTTTTTTTTTCTTTAAAAATGAGACTATGGTTGTAATTAGTTCTTTCTTTTTCTTTTTATTTTATTTAAATAGAAGGGTATTCTTCATTTCACAGCTTTTAATTGAGAAAATGGATGAAAATGACATTTTTGGCAATGAAAACTAGAAATGAGGATGAAAAAGCCAAAAAAGAAAGACAAGAAAGTTTTCCACAATAATAATGAATGGTGGGCGTTGTGTGCTAACCACCCTTTATAAAAATATGTTAAAACTTTTATTTAAAGTTTTGTAAAATAACCCTTTTAATGAGATAAAAGTTAAAAAAACAAATATGTAAATAATTCAACCACAATGCATGTATTTTGATCTCAATTTATTCTTCGAACGTATATCATCTCAACTAAAATGTTTATTTATTATATGAATGTCAAACATAGATTGAACTCAAAATTCTGCCCTTGGTTCCCTTAACCAAGCCAGTTTATATGTGTTGTCGGCTCATTCTTCAATAGACACGTGGTCATAGACCTGACTTCTCCCACAACTTGGGAATTTACATTTTCATGTTCTATCTCACTCCCAATGTAAGAAGTTTTTTGAACCTTAGAAAAAGAAATTATCTGTCATTTAGACAAAAAAGACTCTGATTCTTCCTCGGTTCAACTGAAGAAATAATATAACTCGATTATTATCAAATTAATTGTTAGGTTTTAAATGTTTTGTAATTGACAATTCTGTAAACAAAAAGGACTGAATTGTACTGTGTATAAAAGTCAAAGAGTAATGTGCAAATAGTTGAAAATAGACTTATTATGTCTGGGGTTTGAGAATGGCAAAATGAGGAAAACGACGTGGATTTTCGCTAGACTATCGCCAAAGTTTGATTCGAATTACAAAAACAGAAATATCGTCACTGCACTGTCGCCCCTCTTTTGCTCGAGTGACTGGTTGTCGCTCGACCGTTGATGAGTCCTCGGTCGAGCGACGTGGTTATCAGGTAAAAATTTTATTTCGCGATTTAAAGACTTTCCACGGCCCATTCGTTTCTTGACCTAACCATAAATACCAAATAGACACATAACGTTTTTTCCCTTAGGGTTGAACATTGTAAGAGCTTTATCTGTGAGAGATTTCTTATTATTCATTTTTAACCTTCATGATTCATTGATATCATTTCTTGGTGGTGAAAAAAACATTGTTCCTATAATTCAAATACCAAACTGCCTTTCTTCTACATTTGGTCAGAGTTTTGAAGATCGAGGAAAGTTGACTGGAGTTCCAGTCTGTGAAGAACATGACGTTCTTCGTTGATCCATGGGAGATAGACGATTCTACAAGATTGGAGTGCTGCAGGGTGTAGATTTCAGGAGAGCTTTGGCAACAACGACTAAGGATTGATGTAAGGGAGTATGAGATCCAGGAAGAGCTGTAAGGAGTGCAGTTGGGAAATCAAATAGTACGGTCGTCTAGTTAGATAGATTGTAAGTTGTTAAAATAGTTTATAGTGGATTGCCCGACAAAGCGCCCAGATTTTTCCTAATTGGGTTTATCTGCGATCATCCTGATGTTAATTTACTGCTTTCGTTATTGTTTATTGATTGATCATATAAGCTGAGGTATTCAAACTTAGGACTAAATGACTTGCATATTTAATCATCTAGAAAAGAATAAAAAAGTACATTGTTGTTAGTTAATTCGTTGGTAATTTTAAATTTCGCATTATACACCTATACACCTCCCTCTAGATGTTTTTAGGGTCGAACTACGCGTTTTTCACTAATTGCAATCTTTTCTATCTATGAAGATCCCACCAAAGTGCAAATTATCCTTTTTCTTCTCTCTTTTTTTTTTTTGCCAATAATGGAAAGTATTTATAAATAGATTAAGTTATAAATAGATAGAAATTAGTGGTGGACAATTAAGTAGTACTTGAAATCCACGAGATATATGGAAAAAATGTAATTTGACTGATTATAAATCGTGGGCTATGATTATTGAAACAAAAATATGTAGTTGTATACATTTGATAAACTAGAATGTAGTACAGCTCGATACGTAAGAGATGTGCAATTAATAGGGTTGTTTGAATCCTCCCATGGAAGGAAGAGCCTGCATTCTTTTTTCTTAACGAATCTTAGATATTTAAAATTACATTTTGATCCTTGATCACTATGAGAACTAGTGATCTATGAAATGGAATGTTTCTAAGTATCCATTATTGACTTCAAAATAGAGTAGAATTAAAAAAGGATATTAGAGGGTTTAGTGTTGGGTATCATTCAAAATCAATACAAAAATATGTATCAAAACACAAAAATCACTTGGTTTCCTTTTATACTCCTATAATTATCATAATTGGGCTTTCTTGTGCAATCTTTTCTACGTTTTTCTTGTTAGAATACTTCGCGCCTTGTTTGGACTCCATTTTAATGAAACTTGATTGAAAATAAATTTTGGAATAGTGAATTTTTTTAGAATGTGTGGTTAAAAATAAGAAGAAATTTTCGAATTACGTGTAATATTCTTTTATGGGAGAATGTGTGATTGTAAATTAATTTTGAATAAATTAGTTTTTGAAAACCTGGAGGCCAAAACCAAACATAGGCCTTTTCATCTCAAAGTTCAAATTATTAGAGAATGAACCAATATATTCATTAAATTTTACCTTAGACATGTCTTTTCATGTGCATATGTTCATTTTTCATTAAAGATTTAACGTGTACAAAATTTTCATTAACTGATGGCGACCAAATTTAAATCCAAGACCTTAATTTGTGTGCTTTATAGTACTTGTTAACCTAACACTTCCATTCATTTATGATAATTGAATTATCTTGGTAAGTGGAGTTTGTTCTATTGATCTTCGAATCTGATTGAAAATTAGCGCGTTAATAAATGTCGTTGTTATATATAGAAATATTTATGGTCCACCCGTTTGCCGTGTCGCCACAAAAAGGGGTCTTATCTTGTGTGTTATGAAATGACTATTTATGCCCCGATTGTCAAGTCTCCCATGGGTAGAGAAATGTGTAGAATTCTAAGACATCAATCAAAAACTTGATTAGAGACCTCAAACATCTTAGGACATGGAAGGGACTAACATGAATTTTGACAAATCAACTTTAATGCATGTGACAATTGTCACAAAAGTACAAATATACGTCAGTTCTGATAATAGAAATTTAATTATGAATAATGAAAAAATGTCAGGTCATAAACTAAAATGCCACCATTAAACTTTTATAAATAGGTCATTGCACAACTGAAAAAGGGCAACCTTTTTTTAATCAATCTCTCTCTCTCAATCTAGTGCCAACAATTGGATTCCAGATATACAAAAGGTTTCAAGAGGAAAAATCCATTGAGAAATTGAGAGAGAAAATACACAGTTGCCTTCGAAAAATATAATCTATTTTTTGAGGTTAACAATTCGACATTTTCTATGAAAATTTTCAATTTATACCAAAATCACGAGAGTAAAACACACATGAGGGAAAAGAAGAATCGGAGAAAATGAGTGAAAGTGGATCAAACAGTGATGAAAATTCGAGGAGTCTGAATTAAAGTCATATTATCTCAACAAGAACCGAAGGTCATCAAGAACATTAGTAAAGTTAACTCAAACAATTGACAAGGAGTTTGACAACATTTCCTTCCTCAAATGATCGGACACACGCTTGTTAAAAATCGAAGATTGAAATTAGATTGACGTTGAGCATATGATATAATTGGAGAATAAAGCTTTATGAGTAGTAGCTTCTCGCGTCCTTCTAAAAAATAAGCTATATCTTAGTATACAATTATCTTAGTTAGATAAGTTAATTGGGGGTCAGGATTTTTTGGTCTAACGTTGGGAATCAACAATTGGGGGCTTAAATACCCCCTATGGCGCCGTGGAATTTGCATTTTACATAAGAGGATTTTGGTGATTTGAATGGTTTGACTGAGTTGTAAATTTTTTAACGATCGTAACTTTGTTATATGGAATTTTTGTGAAACAAGTCAGCAGCAAGTGAAATGCAATCTAACGGATGAATGACCCTTGTGAAGTAATTTGAAGTTTAATGAGTAAATCATGATCAAAATATAAGCTGGGTATAATGAAACATTTTACTTGGATAGTTTGGTTAAATTGTAATTTTTTTAAAGATCGTAACTTGACACAATAGATTTCCGTGCAACACGTTAGAAGCGATGGGAGTGGAATGTGGATATAAAGTGGAATGTCTCATGACCATTAAAAAACAGTTTAAAGTTCGATGAGTCAACTGCGACCATATTTAAGTTGGGTGAGTAAAGAAACATTTTGTTAGATAATATTAGGATAATTAGCACAAAACATCTTTACTTTTCAATATTATTATACAAAACGTCCGTACCTTTCATTTTTTGACATTTTCACCTTTATTTCTATCTTTCATTGTGGAAATCATCGTTTTTCATCAATTTTCTCAATTAAAAGTTGTAAAATAACGAATATACATTTTTATTCAAATAAAGCAAAAATAATTATCACTTTAATGGACAATTTTAATGAAAAACATAGTCAAATAGACACCAAATTTTCAATATTTTTCAGGTGAAAAATTATATCAATCAAATACAATTCCCAGTAAAACGAATTCTAGACAATTCAATTCCCTGTAATTCATTTTCTTTTCACCCAAATTTCACATTTGCAATCAAACGAACTCTTCATCTTCTTCCTCATTTGTCCAATTGAACTATTCTTGAAAGTTCTATGAATTTTTTTACAGCACTAATCTTCTTTTCATTCTCATTATTAACCGCAAAATCCACCCCATCAGATTCCCAATAACAAAGAAGATCCAATACTTGAGATTAGCTAAAAACCCCAATATCTAACGAAGTCAAAACTCTTGGCTTTTCACTTCAATTGCTAAGAATGAATACAAAAACAAATCTAATATAAGCTCAAAAAACCCATTGAGCAATCATATAAACATCCTTATAAAAGAACAGTTTTTGACTAATTAAAAGGTGAAATAGATAGGGATTGAATAGGAACCAAAGAAATTAATCAAAACCACAAAGAGAAAGGATAGAAAGGAACACAGAATATCACAAAAGAAATTATAAGCCCTTAAATTTGTTGAGAAAACTAACCCGGAGGGGTTGATCAATTGGTCAGGTTTTGATTTTGCTTCACATTGGTCACCAGTTTGAGTCTCTCAAGCCACCAAGATGAGTACTCGATTATAAACTTTAGGCTCTATGCGATTTGTCAAAGTGACCGTAAACTGGCCTGGACAGTTATAAAAGGAAAAAAAAAATTGTTGAGAAAACGCCACTTACTATATTACAAAGAAGAAAGGGCTGAGGCCCCCGGGGCACATTCGAGTTGGTGGATCAATTGCATTTGTGGGCTCGCAATCCCAGGATGGAGAGTTCGATTCCTGGAAGGCAAGAGTTTTGGAAGATGGATTATATCTCGAAGACAAGCCAATGACTGGAAGGCAGTGATGAAATCTCTCTTGGGGTCAGGAGTATAAGCGGTGCATGAACCTGGGAATCAACAAGGGCATAACTCGGGGTTTACATCCTCGAATCGCTGAGGGGCCGGT
>CAIGRL010222997.1:0-11342 GCA_903798325.1 Fraxinus xanthoxyloides
AATTCTTGAAAATAATTTTTCAAAATGCCAAAAAGAACACATTTTCAACAATCTCAAAATACACATTGAAAACACAAAACTCAAAATGAATTCAAAACTCAAAACACAAAACTAAAACACGAATAGAACAACCCCTTAATTTTTGGTTTTTGATTTTTATTTATTTAATTTTTTTTTTGTGAAAAACGTGTTTGCAATTTTACACGTCGCTAGCACTTATATGGTTTGGCATAAATCACTTAAAACAAACGGCCACCTCATGCACTCCGTCCGACACATCATCATTTCAGTTAAGTTTTTTTGACGAACTTCTATTCGGTGATGGATGTGGTAGCAGTATCGAAAGTTCAGTGATGAATGGCGTTGTTTTTTAAGTTCAATGACCTGGTGGAAATTTTAGGTAAAGTTAAGTGATGTTTGGGGTAATTAACCCCTTATTATAAGGGTATATTAGGAAAAATATAAGCAAAATTTATACTTTCAACTATATTAATCAAAAATTTTTAATCGTTATGAAATTGAAAGAAGTCAACCTTTATGGAATAGAGAGATTATGTATATCAAGATGTGAGACAATGATATCTACTAGGCAAATATACACCATTTAAAAGCTTATCGAGTTTGGCGATAAAGGCATTTTACCAATTGCATTTTGGATTATTGTACAAAAGCTTATGTACATTCTCGTATGCGCTGATAAACAGATTTATATTTTACAATTTTGTCAAGGTGAAATCTAGAATTGCAAAAAGATGGGTGCTATATGGATAAATTTCGCGGGGCAAAACCTAAATGTAAAAATTTGAAATATGTTCAACTTTTCCAACTTCCAGAGGAATTTTCGCCACTCTAACGTGGTGATTAGGCTTAAAAATACTGAAAATGTATATATAAAAGGCATCTTGGACACATGAAGGGATATTTTACACCTCCCATCAGTCTATTCTTAGATTGAGAGTTTTAAGGAAGTAGTAACGTAGAGGGCATAAACTAAGTTGCAATTTTTTTAAACAATGTAAGAGAAAGATAAGTCTCTTATTCCGTCAAAGAATGAATACAACCCATTAATACGAAAGCTAGCTTAACTTTGGGTTGAAGAAAAACAACTAACATCTAGCTCAATGTTAAAAAATGTCAGGATCCTGGTTACCCAACTTTAAAGTAACTTTTCAAAATTCTTTTAAAGGATAGGATAATTGATACTAAAAAACACTCGTTCTATTTCTCATTTTTTTTTTCTTCATTTTAACCACATATTCTATCAATAAAATAATATTACACATAAACCCAAAAATTTTCTATACTCTTTAACCACACATTTTTCTATCAGTCACTATTCCAAAATTTATTTTTTCCCAAAAATGGGTGTCGAACACAAGCTAAATTTCTTTGGAGTCATTAAAAATATGTTTGATGAAGAAAATCATTGGGCTTCAAAGTTATCAGCTTCGATAAAATCCAGAGAGCAACAAACACAATTTCAGATTATCTTTAACTTCAGATTATGCACGGGTATTTAATCACTTGCAAGCTTAATGGTGATTGGGGAGGTAATGAGGTATAATTTCCCGACGAATCAAGAACAAAGTCATCGCTAATTTTTGCTAATAAGGAAATTTAAGAAAACTTCGAATCTGGTACAAGATAGCTTTTTGATCAAATGGACAAAAATTACTGTATTGGAGGAGAGAAATGAAACTCCAATAATGAATAAAAATAAAAAATATCCAGCAAAAACTCGAAGATCACTCGTTCGGACCGCTCCTCCCTCCGCCCCTTCAAAGAAGCATCACCTACTTTGAGTTTTGGAGAATAGCTCGAACGTCAAGAAGACAATGGAAATGCTTGGAGTTCACTACAAGATTCAACAATACAGTTCTTCTTTTATTTTTATTTTTTCCTTAAATTCGGGTAATGTCAATTATAACTATATTTGTCCATATTTGAACGTGAGCTAAGTTTCATATCTAGGACATTAATGTAAACTTGTTAAGATTTTGTAATTTTAATTATCAAGTTTTGACTTGATGTATGTTCATTCAGCTAAAATTCGAATTGAAGAACATTAAAAAATAGGACTTGTCAAATTTTTTATATGAAGAGTGTTACGCCTCATCTACGAGACTTCCTCTATTAACCATACAGCAACCAACTAGAAAAATAGCCAAAAATTACGTAAGGCCCGCAAAGGAAGCTGAAGTGATGCAATCACTTTAGTGGAAGTGGCACATAGAGTTCGAACCTCCATGATCGAAGCGAGGTACAATGATTTGTTGTTGCCTATTTTTGAAGAGACAAACCTTTGTTCCACAAGGCCTCTTCCATAGTTCCGTCTCATCCAAGAGATCTTCTGTACAATTGAATGATTTAAAATATCCATAGCAGAAGTCCTCAGTCAACTTGTCAATATACTTTTCAAATGTCAAGCTAATGTTATAGGGTGATTACTTTTCAGAATCATTTAATGTTTTTTCAACCTAGGACTTTAAATGTGACACCTATGAGGACGTTGAGTCAGCCGTTACTATAAGACTACGTGTCATCCATTTGACTGCATCTCTTCTACTGTAAAAGTTCACACTTAATGTCATTGACATGTAATACAATTTTATACACTTCATAGTAAATTTGCTCAACATTTTCCTTGACCCGGTTATCATGCATGCTTTTGTGGCTCTCGTTCATTGTTTATCCCACACTAAAATATATTTATAATTGATTAGTTTGATCATCGAAGTGATCGCGACACCTCCTCCACTGCCACATAATCCTTTCATGTAGATGAAAGTGGAGTCGAATCTGTTGCCAATTCTATCCAATCGAAAACCAAAATCATCACAAACAAAAACGCTCATTTAAATCTATCACGCAACTACAACAAAACTAGTCCTAATTTGAAATGATTCCATAACTATGGTGGGTAGGATAAAGCTACTCGAACAGGGAGTTCTTTAACTCTAATAATTACAATATCAAGTTGAAAATTGACAAAGTACAAATAAGTCCTTGTTTGAGCTCTATCTTTTTCATTAAAATACATTATTAAACAGTAATTTGACTTATTATAATCACAAATTTTTCAATAAAGTAATATTACATTTAAACTAAAAAAAATTCTTATTTTTTAACCCCACATTTTTCATCATAAAACTATTGCAAAATGCAATTTTTTTTACCAAAAAAATAAAAATAAAAATAAAAGTGGGGCTCAAATAGCCCTAAATATCAAAAATTAAAATAAAAAGAGGAATAAATCATGTACACAAAAATCTCCCATTCCCAAACAACGAGCTGAGCTCGGAAAAATAAAGGGACCGAACGCACAAAATTGTACGACTCCGAGAACAATTTGAAATGTGGGATCCCTACCGGAGATACGGCGGCGGAGAAGTTGGTTCTTCTGCTCTTCTGCCATCATCTGCTGACGGAGGTTTGTTACTAATTATCACCTCAATTCTAACATTCATATACGCACACTCTCTTGTATGTATCCGCAATCAACGCTTGATCAGCAACATTGAAATTTATGTAAAGTATTAAACTTCTCAAAATGAAACTTAGATGCAGAATTTTCTTTATGTACTAACTAACTAACGGTTGTCTCTTCAATCACTTATTTGAAAATTCATTTTTGAATAATAAAGATTTTTGCTTTATCGATCTTCCGCTAAAAAAATTGAAAAATTTGATTCTGTTCCTGAGGAACAGTGTTTATAGTTTGTTGTGATTTGAGCAGCAACAATAACCTGAAGAGTATGAAATCTACAAAGAAATAAGGACTTAGATTTAAGCGGTTCGACGATATGCCAACGTCCACAGAGTGAAGCAGCTATGATTTTTATCGTGTGTGAATAATAGGATTACATTATCTATATATACTAGCCCTAGCCCTAGCCCAAGACTTTAGGGCGTACAAGATTGAAAGGAAAAAACCCAAAAAAACCCTTGTACCATACCTTAAGTGTCCCTGACAAAAGCTCATATGTTCTAGTAAACATGTGTTCCACTCAATAGAAGCCGTATATTACTACATAGTTTATCAGTGAATTGTGGCGTTGAATTAAAGTATGCATTTTTGCTGAATTATGTTATCATTAGAAGGTGATAATGGTCCTTTTTTTGGGAATGGTTGGGATGGTCTTCTTTGCATATGGATTTTAATCCTTTTAATCTCAAGTTTTTTGTTTCTTTTAGAGAGTATTATTGATAAAAAAACATAAATGGTAAACAAGCTGAAATATTCTTTTTCGTGAGAGAGTTATGCATTTAGCTTATGATTTGTAGTGAACTTGCTTGTTTAGTTTTGCCTTTTTAAAGTTGTACAATAGTAGATCTCTATGGAACTAATAGATGTCTGTGGTCCTTGGAATGACTTTGCGAGCAAAATCTTTGTTGGGAATGGTCTCGTGCATTCAGGATAATCTTGTAGTGCACAGTTTTAAAGCTGGAAGTCTTGGTGCTCAAGACAGCAGTAGCACAGTTATTTATAACTATGATCTGATAATGTTGAGACATAGGGGTGGTGTAATCAAGCCTTATTTCTAACATATCAATAGAACACGTTTCATATATTTTATTTCCTTTAGATATTACTGGTATACATGCTAGATAATATACAAAAGAGATTCTGCCTGGGAATCGGAGTTGAAAATTGGGAAGTTCATGCAAGCCAGTTACTAAAAGAGGGCTTGGTGGAAAGTGCTTAGTCTGTACTAACAAGAAACTTGATAAATGGTTGTGGATGTTTGGTCCAAGAAACTTTATATAAAGGAGAATGATGGAATATTTATGCTATATCATGATGAGCATCGATCGATTATTTTACAGTAAACAACGACTTTCTATTTACTGTTTTTGGTTGTGTATTTTAAGAGAAGATATGTAAATAAAAAGTTCTCTGGTTTTATTTTCCATTTCTAGGAGTAAATGAGTTTTGAAGAATTTGCAGTGTTATGTGCCTAATTTATTACGCTAGAGCTTTCCATGCAATCTCTGAAAAGACTTTATTCTTGTACAACAGAAACTTAATCGTCCTATTTGATAATATTAGCTTTTAAATGTAAAATAAGGTAGTTGGATCTCTTTGCGAAGATTATCTACGCTTCATATTTTATTGTTCACGTGTCATTCATTCAAACTTGTGGTTAAATTAGTAGCATGGTAACAGGAAGCATTCGTCTCCCAAGCTTTCCTGGCTACTCATCATCTGAAGCAGCTATATTATCAACTCGTAATCTATATAGCTCCAACGGTTTGCAGGGTAGTTTTTCAGATTTCCCACAGAAAGATGTTAGTACTACCCCCAATTTGATCTTCTGCCAAGATATTTAATACATGCAATGAACAGGTTATGTCTTGGCTTTGTTTTTAGATATTACCATCGCGTTCAGGTGCTTATGGCATAGATGATACTGCTGGTGTTCGTCATGATTCTGGTCTTAATGGGTCGATGGCTGGAGCAAGCATTAAACCTTACCCATCTTTACAAGATCCAAGTTTGCTAGGCCATCCACGAGTTGCTGCTCCAAGCATTAGTCCTGGCATCCCTGATGCGACTTATGAAAGGCCCAATTCTGTGAGAGGGGTTGAGGGCAATCAAGTCACATCTGGAGAGTCAAACATTCTGTTTGTTGATGGGCTTCCAAGTGACTGTACAAGAAGAGAAATAGGTCGTATCCTTATTGTTGTATTGCTGTTAATGCTTTTCCATGTCTTCTTATATTATTTATGAGTGTGTGTTTATGTAAGTGATAAAGATCGGGTTTTCTGCTGGTTCCCTCACATTGTATTTGGGGCTTTCCAGCAAAAAATTGATGAATATTTTCATTCACAGCACATAACTCAAGTTTAGTCTTACTAAGATGTCAGTCTTGGCACAATATTGCTCCTATGAAGCCAACCCCCTAGGGTTAGGAGTGATCTCTTAGAATTATTTGCGCGAACATAATTACATTTCTTGTCCCAAGATCATGTCTGTATTTTGATTCTTAATCTTGTTCCTTGACTAGCGAACAGATCTTTTTCGCCCATTCATTGGGTTTAGGGAACTGAGAGTTGTTCACAAGGAGCCTAGACATGTAAGTTAGCCACTCAATCGCTTGCTTGGTCATGCAGGGCTTACAATTTGCATATGGAAAATTGAAGTATTCTATGATTTAGCCCTTGTTTGGTACACATTAAATTTTTCATTCTCATTTTCAACCACACATTCTTCAATAAAATAATATTTTCCATCAAATCAATAATTTTTCCTTCTTTTTCAACCATACACTCTCCATTAATCTACTATTCCAGTATACATTCTTCCAAAATAATGTGACTCAATTGACTAGTGGATTTGAAATGACTGTACATCTATGGTGAACGGTGAGAAGTTATACTGAAAAAGATATAAAATAAAAAATTATTTTGTATATGCTACCTAATGTTATGTACTCAAAAGGAACAGAATTTTNTTAAAATCTGATTTTAATTTAAGCCACTGTTTGGTACACATTAAATTTTTCATTCTCATTCTTCTACTCATTTTCAACCACACATTCTTCAATAAAATAATATTTTCCATCAAATCAATAATTTTTCCTTCTTTTTCAACCATACACTCTCCATTAATCTACTATTCCAGTATACATTCTTCCAAAATAATGTGACTCAATTGACTAGTGGATTTGAAATGACTGTACATCTATGGTGAACGGTGAGAAGTTATACTGAAAAAGATATAAAATAAAAAATTATTTTGTATATGCTACCTAATGTTATGTACTCAAAAGGAACAGAATTTTGTAGACAACTTCGGCTAAGCCACATCTTTCTCGCCCCTTTTTCATAATTTCTCTAATGCTTGTACTCTTATACTAATGCAGTGCAACTTTTATTGCAATTCTTCCTGACTTCATTCAGTTTATTGTTCTTAAATTGATATTTCACCTAACTGTCATTTTGCAGACTGGAGACAAAGCTACTGTCTTGTGCTTTGTTGAGTTTTCTGATGCCAAGTGCGCTCTTACTGCTAAGGAAGCACTTCAAGGTTCAAGATATTTTCTGGGTTTCTGTTTTTATGATATTCTTGGCTGAAGTTTTGTTCACTTGATTGCCCTCCTAAATTCTATGGGAAAGCGTATTCAGTTTAAGCTTCTTGATCTATTATGTGGATTAATTGATTATTAGGCCCCCTCCCCTCCCCCAGAAGAATAAAAAAATGGATGACCCTATATTCTATCCTGGATGTTTGTGGACGTTGGAAATACATATTTCTGAGATAAGTGATTATCATAGCACAATAGTATTTCTTGCCATGTCCTGTGTGATTTATAATTATGAAGCTTAACAATCAATTTGCAGTTATGCAATGCAGCCTTATAAAAGAAGTGACAAAAAAATTGCTCTTTCAATGTCGTATCTATTGGTGCATCCATGATCCATATTTTGATCAAGTCATTGACATGCAGGTTACAAGTTCGATGACAAGAAAGCCGAGTCCCCTGTCCTGAGGATCTCTTTTGCACACTTTCCCTTTAGCCTACCCTCTGACCGGGACATACAATAATTTGGAGGTTGATGCCTGAGTGGCTGACCAGTTAAATGCCTTCATGGGCTGCCCATTTCACATCTTGCTGAAAAAGGTGATTTGTCATTCAAAACATCAGCAAGACATTTTGTAATTTAGCAAAAAAAATGCTGTCTTTCCTTGCTTAGATGGGTGTCCTCCTAGCGTAACTTCTTATTGAACAAAAATTATAATGTACGATTGAATGCCCTTTTGATTTTACGAGTGCTCACGGATTTTCTACTTTTGATATGATGGTACCTTCCTTTTATCACCACCCACCCCCGCGATAAGTTTTTGGGGTGAAAGATAAGAAGGTTGACATGCCTGTGGTTTGATTTATTGGAGCTAATAGAGGCGTGCACAACTCGGGTTTGAGGTGGCCTGACCTAGGCTCGGTAGAGCTCCCGTCTTATGGCAACACCTAAATTTATCCGAGGCGTGCCTTTTTCAGTTTTTTTATTTTTTTTGAAGGCGGGTTAACCACTCGTCATGGTTCATGCGGGCAGGGGCCCCTGTAGCCCTATACATTTGATATAATCAATTAGAGCTAGCCTTGTTTTTAACACAAGTACAATAGTATAAACAATAATGAAGGATGATTCATTCCATTTTCTATGATAATAATTGAACAAACAAATCATGCACAAATGTCTTACTTGACTTATTATCACATGTTAAGCTAAAAATGTCATTTTCAATATTTTTTTTAATCAATAATAATTACAATTAGGTAATCATTGACCAAATACAATTGGATCGTGGTGGGGTTGGGAATGTAGTTGAATACGGAGAATGACGAGCTCTGCCAGATTATGAGAATTTGAGTAACTTGTTCAAGACAATATTTGCTAGTCACGCGCTTAAATATTTTAACCATGAGCATGCATACAAAAGAGGTCGAGGTCGAGTTTTGGTTCTTCTTTTGTTAACGAAAATATTATCATGCCATGTTACCGATATTTTAAAAAAATAAAATAAAATAAAATACATGATGGAATAGAGCTAGCATCCATACTTGATACTCCGTTTCTTAGTCAAGGATGATGATAATTGAATAAACAAAGCATTTCAGCACCGAGCAATTATATAGTGAGCCGTATTATGCTTTCACGGGCTTATGAAAAAATGGTGATCTCAATGGAATTGCTATCCCTTGTTGCTATAAGACCATTCCAGGGTGGGTGTAGGAATTGAGTATTTTGTACGAGTGATGCTATTCAACATCGTCATTGGAATCGAGTCTAAATGAATAGTATTGTACATTTTGTACGCTTCGTTGGTTATTATCACATAAATTCATTCTCTATTATGCTCTTGAAAGCTGATAATACAACAAAACTATATCTTGTAATGAATAAACTATACGATAATGTCTTTGATTTCTATGGTATGACTCCACTCCATCCTACAAGATAATAACCTATCAACAAAATAAAAATAAAAGTACTTGCGATACTCAACAACAACAATTAAACATTATTTTCGATAAATTTATGTTAGTATACCTGAATATTCTTCCTAGTCCAGTTTTGTTCATTACTGCATTTGTCGAAAAATTTGCAATTTTTCTATGACATAAACGATGTCCCCGCGTGGTTATGATGCAAAAGATTATGAGCAATCGTCTCCCTGGCTTTCATCGCGTTAGCTGATCTCAACCAAATCTCGGGGACCATTTCATCGTCCACAAGCTCAAAGTCAAGCTCCGGGTCCATTTCCTCGTTCCTGAGTTCGCATATGTTATGCAAAACACAACAAGCTCCAAGAACTACAGGCAAGTCCTCAAGTTTCATCTCAGTCCTTTTCTGCAAACAAGCCCATCTCCCTTTCACTCTTGCGAATGCCTCCTTTGTGATCATCTGAATCTCCCCGATCTTCTCGTTGAAAGCATGCTGCGTCCACGTCAAATGCTGCTGCGAATAAGGCACCAACACCCAATCCATTAAAGGGTATCCTGAACCCCCGACAATCCAAACACCCTCCAAGAGCCCTGCATTCGCCCTTTGGTTAAGCGCGGATTTCTCCAAAACCTGATCATCAGGCATTGATCCCGGCCAACCAATGCACACATCCGTAAACACTCCCCTTGGGTCAACAACACCTTGAACTGTAATCGAATATGAAGTCTTTTGATTTCTCTCTGTGTGCCTTTTGTTAAAGTACGCAGCCACGCTATTCTTAGGAGCAATAATCGGTATATGAGTCGTATACATTGCTCCAACGACGTTAGGTATCCCGGAAATCGCCTCAAACTCGTCCTTAATCCTCCTCGCATTCTCCTCATTCGGCCATTGCAAGTACTTGGGCATCAAAACCTTCCTTATTGCGGAACAAACCTCGAGCACGAGCTTATGGCAAGTCGAAATCCCCAATCCAAACCGCTGCGAAACGAGCCTAAGAGGCTCCCCTGTGGCCAATCTCCATATACATACAGCCACTCTTTGTTTTACAGGAACTGCATCCCTCAACATAGTATTCTCCTTTGCCACAACAGAACTCAATTCATTACATATCATTTCAAATGTATTTTTCCCCATTCTAAATGCCCTTTTGAATTCCTCTTCAGGGAATTCAGGACTGTTGCATTGATCCCACCAATCTGTCGATCTATTCTTAACCCACAGCCGCCGGCTGGGGCCAACGCCGGCCCTGGCTGCTATATTACCCCGGTTATCTATACTATTCTCATCAGAAATTGAAACTGAATTCTCCACTGTTAGTGCACCAATTGCAACAGCAAGAGCATTAGCACGAGTTTTTCTTCTTCTAACCCCATTAATTTGATCCAAATCTTTATAACTTTCTTGAAGTTTCGAGTAATAGTCCATCATTGTGCATGTTTTCTTCTTCTGATTTTCCTCGAATTGAATCCTCTCTTCCCTATTCGCCTTGGCGAACTCTTCTTGCTCGTTCTTTTCTTGATCTTCAAGCAAAATCAATGAAGTTAAGATCTCCTTCAACTCTTTTGTCTTCACCCCACCTTGATTTTCACCAGTTTTTTCTTCAATAATGCTTGCATTCTCCCTCCTCCTTCGCTTTTTCTGCTTGTTTTCATTCATCTCGAAATGGGTTTCTCAAAGAAGTTACGAAAATTCGAGAAAAAGTTGAAGAAATGGAGTAATTAGGTTTTTCTGGGTACGATTGAAATTTCATATACTCGGCGTGTTAAGGACAAGTTTGAGCCATTCTTTTGTCATATTGCATTTTTAAATAGTGATTTGATAGGGAAAGATGAATTAAGAATAAAAAAATATTAAATTAATGTTTAATATTGTTTTATTAAAAAATATATGATTGAAATGAGAAAGAAAAATATATTTTAAAATTAATGGAATGAATCGCGTACTAAATTATTTGAACATAAATGTCAACACATTAGAAAAAATGTCAAGCTTGAAGCTACAGAATGGGAGTTTGAAAGTTAAGCCACGTAAATATATATATATACACATAGAACAGATACAGAGAGAGAGAGAGAGAGCGTGCCGTGGAAGGCAGTGGAGGAGCTCGACTCAAACAACTGGGGCCTACATTTAATTCTGATTTTTATTTTTAATGGGACCCCACCAGCCCGCCTCCTTCGGCCACCGGTGAAAGATGTGAACATGGTTTCGATGTAGAAAAATTATTTCAATTTGTTATTATGCCACGCTAGATTAGATGCGCATTGTTTTTTTTTTTTTTGGCTTAGGAGAATAAAGTTTTAAAGATTTAAGATTGTTGATAGTACATAAAAAAATTTGGGTATAATTTGTAAAAAAATAAAAAATTTGAATACTAAAATTGTAAT
>CAIGRL010223021.1:0-13846 GCA_903798325.1 Fraxinus xanthoxyloides
GACGGTGATTTTCAAATCTCGCATGCAACCAATTTTCCTCTCTCTAGTAGCACATGGCAAGCTGCAAATAGAAAACATCATCCAAGACCCTCAACAAAAGATTTTGATCGAAGTTTGAGGGGCATCCATACATGCTAGTACAATATGGAAGCATTAGATGCAACACATCAATGCACCATTTTCTATCCCTTTGTTATCTTCCTAATGATAGCTTGTAGCAAATTAGAAACATGAGAAAAAATCTAGATTCAGTTATTTGAAATCAGATCTGTTCATCTAGATTCAGTTATTTGAAATCAGATCTGTTCCTGCACCCACCAGTATGCGGGAAATCGTCCCAAAAATTCTAAGGATATTGAGTAGATTAATTGATAATTTCTTGTTCTAAATAGCATCTGGTTTTGTGCAAGATGTTGCAATCAGATAGAGCCACGAGAAGATTACTACATCAATAAGTGTGTTTAATAATGTCCAATTATCGAGTAATAATGCCTCAACTGGAATGGTTATTTTACTTCTTTATTTGGCGCATAAACTTTCCCTATAGGAAGAAGGCACAAACAGGTNATCTAGATTCAGTTATTTGAAATCAGATCTGTTCATCTAGATTCAGTTATTTGAAATCAGATCTGTTCCTGCACCCACCAGTATGCGGGAAATCGTCCCAAAAATTCTAAGGATATTGAGTAGATTAATTGATAATTTCTTGTTCTAAATAGCATCTGGTTTTGTGCAAGATGTTGCAATCAGATAGAGCCACGAGAAGATTACTACATCAATAAGTGTGTTTAATAATGTCCAATTATCGAGTAATAATGCCTCAACTGGAATGGTTATTTTACTTCTTTATTTGGCGCATAAACTTTCCCTATAGGAAGAAGGCACAAACAGGTTCAGTGCAGCAGGGAGCAAATATTTTGTACCCCGAATAAGTTGAACTCCGAAGTGGCTAAAACTAATCAGCAAAAGTATCAGCAATCTTTACAAGTTCTAGAGTTCTTTGTTTCATTTAGACCTTGTTCTGACTTCATGTGATTATTGAAATCCAGATGTTGATTTTACTTTGATTACCAAACAAGAATGCTGGAAACTAGAGAAACGAGTTAAGGGAGCTTACCTTTTCAATCAGCCTTGTAGAAGGTGGTCTCTAGGCAATAATCTTTGGTTCAGATTGATCATTATATAGTAACCTTGAGAAATGAAATGTGCTCTTTTAGCCTTGGGAAGTATGCAAGATTCTTTTATCAATAAAATGAAAATTGAGGTCCAAAAAGAAGGAAATATCATGCGATTCAAAAGCGTTATAGATGGAAATTAGCAGCAGTTGTTTCTTGATATCCTCATGAAGTGTGAGTTTTCATTCCCTTAACTATATCGGCAGACTTGTATATTCCCTCACAGGTTCACACTTGGATTTATTCGTGTGTTTGAGGTGACGCTGTGGACATGTCAAAGGATTTTCTCCTAACTAGAAGGCAGGTAATCTTTGAAGAATGAGCACTTGTATTATTAAGACTGCATAGCAGGAAATCTGGCCTATGAAGTGTGAGATTCAGCTTATCTTCACCCACCACCAAAGCAGTTGCATCGAGCAAAACGTGCCACGAGTTACGATGGGCTTCTGAAATCCAATGCATAGAATATCGAGTACCATTCACTTCAGTCGGGTAAGAAAATAGTCCTTTGGGAGTGTGCTTGCACTTTCTTCTGAAGTACTGGCTGAGTTGTGATCCCTTGATCCTCAAATCAAGCCAAGTATCTGGTGCCAAGATCACTCTTGATTCCTTATAGCTTGCGAATTCCCTTACATAATCACCTTCTTGCCCAATAATAGTCAAATAAAAGTTCCCCTTGAAGAATGGGTAGCTCTCTCCAACTAACATCATTGCTTCCTTGTAGTTTTGAGTGAAAAGAACAAGATACTCGTCATCTGGTAATCCACAGTGATTCAGAACTTTGTTTCGAGCTTGAATTTCGGGGATTGAGATGAAGTTCCCGAGGAAAGAGGATTTCTTAGTGAGGATATTGAGCAATCTTGATGGCTCCAACTGTGTTTTCTCAAGATCAGGGAGGCTGCTTCCAGAGTAAGGTGTAAATGTTTCTCGGGAAACACCTCTGGGTGATTTTCGCGTGCCGTCCGGCTGGGGCTCTGAGAGCTTCTCTTTGATGCAAAGATCATAAAGGTCAGTCTTTTCTCCTCCTTCAACAAGGGCATTCGAGTACTCGGGATACTTAGCTAGGACATATTGTTCTACATATTGCATTTCAGTTGGGGTTATTGGTCCTGACCATCTGAGGTCAAGGCCATGGAGTGTTGATATAGCTTCTGCAACTATGTGTGCTGGAATTACTGTATTAACTTTCTGTTTCATTTCAAACAATGACCAAACTGAAACGAAATTAGATATGCCTTTACTTGGATAAAACATCAAAAGGGTCAGAAGTTTTTCTCTTACCTTAATTACCATGCTGCTTGGTCTGGCATTCTCTGTTGTTGATTTTGCTACAGTAGTGAATAAAGATTTTCTCAGATCTTCCTTTGTTCCCTGGTTCATAGGTTAGTAGATAACATCAAGATTTTGGATCCCGAGCTCTTTAGAAGATCACTATTAGAGATTCAGAATGACTATTTTGAGATGCTAACATTATAGGAAAATATAAATTGTGTTTGTACCTTCATTCCTGATAATGGAACTACACGATTCTCAGTGTTCTGTCCCATGATTGTTAATGACTTCTCCCCACTCATAGATTGATATAAAGGATTCTAGGTTTATGAGAACAACCTAGGAAGAGAACAGAATATTGGGCAAGGATTGGGTAAAGAAACCTATGTAAAAATGCCCCCCACAGAGGAAAGAAGCGAGGTGCTCGACTTTTCACTCAAGCAGGTTCAACTACCAGAAAAAGCGACTCCTTTTCCAAACACCCTGGGAAGACAGATTTTGAGAAAGTTTGTCAAGGGAATCGTAGCTCATGTTAAAAGATTTGAACAAGTGGCAAGAAAGACCAGTGATGAAAGTGAAACACAGAATTATGAAGCAGATGGATGTGCTGATGTTACATATGCTTTTCTTGTGGAGTTGGTGTATTGAAGATGATCAAGTTGCAAAGAAGTAGCATAGGTAAAGATGAAAGAGTAGACCAAACCAAGTCTAATGCCAAAAATTGTTGTTTGTTTATGAGGGTCAAATATAATAAGGATAGAAGAAATGCATCGAGATAGGAAATCAAAAATCTCTAACAAAGACAAAGGTCACGTTCTCTCAAATTGTCACTTTATCAATTTGGACTTTTTATGCGATCAAAAGATAATTTCTCCTATGTCTTTTATAAGCAATATCAAGTTTCGATAAAGGATAAGGGTAATAGCATACTGACATCCCCGCGTAAGAATTACGTTGCTTTCATCACATAATCATGGTTAAACTTCTTCTTTGGCTTTGTTCTGGAGTTCTAAACTAAGTTTGAACCATGATTATACATTTAACTTTGTGTTAAGTCAAACATTATTTAGACCCTTAACTGCATTAGAGAATTGATTAAATCTTTTAGCATTTTTTTTAGTATAATATGTAACATTAGAAAGCTACGCTTGTATTTAATTCAAAAGTAAAAGTTGGCATTTTAATTTAAAATGTTCACTAGAAAGTGATTGGTGGAAGATTTTTTGAGTGAGAGGACCAAATTGGGATCCTAAATTATTAGAAATTTTTCAGAAACCTTCCCCCGTACTATAAATTTTGCGCTTCTCTCCTTGTGCTCTATATATAATTATATTTCTTTTCTTAATTTTTATTATTTTAATTTTAATTTATACAAAAATAATTTTTGAAATAAAAAAATTATTTTATTTTATCTTTCATATTTTGTGAATATTGACTTCTCATTAAAAAATGAAAAAAAATTAAATTAAATTGATCTAAGATATCTATCACAATAATGAACTAAGAGAAATCTAAACTATAAACTTATGGTGCCATTTTTTGCATATTTGTGTAATTATTGTTTTAATTTTATAAAAAATTAATATAGTTTATATGTCGGAAGTATCAAAAATGAAATTTTTATAAAAATGCTATTAAAGCAAGCAATATAAAATATTTAATGAATTTTCGTACATAATAACTAAGTGGAAAATCAAATGTAAAAAAAATCTATTTTTATATTTTCATTTTTAGTATTTGACTAACTTATTTCATTAATGGAGAATATTCCTAGAGCCGGACCATTAATTGATTATTTATTCTAATAATATATTCCATTTTCAACTTTTTGTTACTTTCTTGAAGCTTCTTTGATAGTGACTATCTCTTCTTTATTCGTAGTTATTTCTCAATTTCTCGAATGCAAATAAAATCCAAGAATTAATTGTTTTTGGTAAAAAAAAAATAAAAATGGATTGTTCATTTCAGGGCCGAAGTTGAACAAATTTTGATGAGCCCTTCCAGATAGAATTTGGGCTTACCATACCGCTATTGCCTGCCACCCGAGTTTAGGCTTCATTCCATACATTAAAGAGAAAGGTGGACCAAGAAATTAAAATATGGGAAAATTTCATGGAAAGAATACATAAATAAGGTATTAAGTATCATTATTTTAAAAATAAGAATTTCAAAAATCAGGTTTTTAAAAAAAAAATAAAATTATTTATAAAATAATAAATTATTAAATCAATTTATTATTAAATATTTAATTCTAATATAATATAATTAACACACCCCAATTCCACCATCCCTACCGCTCCGGTGACCGTTTCGATTACGGCAATTGTTCCAACTCCGGTAATCTTCGGAAGATGGATCCACCCACCCCACCCCTACCTTGCATAAAGTTTTCAAAAATTAAAAATATCAAGTCACTGACGTGTCATCCGTGACTAATTGTGACTAAATTTGTATACAGTGTGACTGTCTTTGTCATTCGTGACTAATTGTGATCAAATTTGTATTCAGTGTGACTGTTTGTGATCAAGTCAATCTTAATTGTGACACGGTATGTGATCAAATCATGATCAGTCACAATTAACACAGATTGGTCACAACGAGTCACAACCGGTCACAATTAACACAAAATTGGTCACAATCAGTGACAATAAACACATATTTGATCACAAATGGTCACCACAAACAAATCCGCTTACACCACGATAAGTTGCAGTTGAAGAGGAAAATATATCAGTAGAATTTCTTGGCACAATTCAGATAAGTAGAAAGCCTCTTCAAATAATTAAGGATCTCTTTAATTCTGGAAGTCAAGCATCCTTAATTGATTTCAATCTGCTTAAAGTTTTAGCATTCTGATTTCTTCTCTTAATGGCTAATGCTGCAAAACAATTACACACTTCAAAATGGATACTTCTCTTCTCCAGCAAGCACGTAAGAATTGCAGTCATACAATAATGTTTTAACTAGGTAAATCTGAAGCATTTACAGAGTTGGGATAAAGGATACCCACGTTTGCACAAGCAAGCACATAATAGGCTTTAAAAGTGCCTACAGAGAAAGATATAATAAACTAAATGTAAAATTAATTTTTTTCTCCCCAATATGTCAATTCTTAGATTTGTTCAAATGATTTTCATCACCCATAGTATACATAATATACAGCTCAGTCTGCTTTGATCAAAGATTCAGCGATCTTGAACTCGTCTCCTCTTCTAGGTTTCCTCTTTTTCCTCCTTATTGCACCTTCTCCTACAGCAAGAAGCATATCCACATTAGTCATTTCGTCATTTTAACTTCCAAGGTTAGCCACAGATGAAGATGGTGTCAAAAGCGGTTCCGTGTTATCCAACAACACTACCACCACCATCCCCGTCGCAGCCACCACAACCACACCATCGCCTGCACCACCACCACCACCACTTCCAAACCACCAAAAAAATTCCAAAACCATCGCCCATTGTCCTGTCTTCTGCCGGCCAAATTGACTCACTGTGACACCATTGGCCACCATAATTTCACCACCTCTCCAAATCAACAAACAAACCACCAATAGCCTCTACTAAAATCAAACCAGACCACAACTCACCGTCTCCTTCACGCAACTACCATATTCCCGATCTCTCACCTCTCACTACCATTCGCCACCTCCGCCCACACCAACCCATCGAAACCACCAATTGTCATCGACACCTTATCAACCACCACCACCACAACATCGATCTTTGAAATCCAAATCTCTCCATTAACGACCTTACATTCAAAATACGTAATTTTTCAGAAAAGCATCCTAGTCTGCAACACGAAGATTGAAGCTGTGTCTAGCGACGTCGTTGGGTTAAGTGACGTCGCTGTTGATAATAACTGCTTTGAGAAGACGCCTCTTCAATCTCTCCACATCGATCGTGGTGCTGCTTCAACCACCAATTAAATCTCTCCACAATGATCGCGGACGCACTCAGCAGAATAGGTACCACCACGCTGGCAGCGACGGTGACAATCCGTTGCACGCGACGATGCATCGCCGGATTGGCGATGGAGAGAGAGAGAGAGAGAGAGAGGAGATATGTTAAAAGAATTAGGGTTTAAAATTGGGTAAATATTTAATTTTATAATATTGTTAATATTAAAGAATAGTAATATTAAAAAGATTAGAATTGTGAAATAACTAATTATAATCTGAATTTTAAAATATGAAACTTAAAATATGATTTATGGAAAGTAAATCTTAAAAATAGGTCCAAGTGTAATTTCCTCAAATTTCATTTATAAGAAGTTAGCTATAATCCATTTCAAAATTAAGAAGTGAGTTTTAAAATTTCAAAAATTAGATATTATTATTTTTATGAAATAATTAATTAAATATATATTTTATTAACTAGATATATTAAAAATCACAATTCTATACAATTTGATCACAAATTATTAAATTAATTGGTTACAAATCATAAAATTTATAGGCCAAAATTTATTCTTTGATTATAAATCATAAATTTATAAGTCATGATCCCACCCTACGCCATCTCACCCACAACCACCCCACCACCTACCACCACTGCTAAGAACAAACCATCACAAATTAACAAATTTAGAAGTCACAGTTACTAAAATAATTGTTCACAAATGCTCTTTTCCACTACTACAACCTACTACACCACCACAACCACCATAGTAATCATTTGTAAACTTACTCCCAATTTAAAATTGCAAGTAGGGGCCTATAATTTCAAAAATTACACAAGAGGCCCCCATCCCCAATCATTGTCCAGACCCTCATTTTTCCCTTTTCTTCTATGGACGTCGGCATCATCGTCACTTTGTTGTAGCCGGGCAACGTTGTCGGGCTACTCTACAGTTTTAGTGTCGTGTAACTTTACCATTAACAACGTCGAGCAACTCTACCGTCCGCAGTCGCGGACGCTAGCGCTTGTGGTTTTGCCGTCAACACCAATGCAGTCTACTGCAAAGTAGCGTCGCAACGTGCATTGGAGCTTCAACGAGGTAGCATCACGATGTTGTTCAATCGACACCGACATATGCACGCGGTGTCATTGTCGCTGCGTAGCGGTGTTGTGACACAGCGCTCACACGCAGCAGTGTGAGCATCGTTGTAAGTGCTGTTCGGCCTGATCGTTAGATGGCGATCTTCTGTAGTAGTAAGAATAAAAAGAGAAGGGAGAGAGGTAATCAACATATCGTGTGAGAGAGGAGAGAAGAGGGGTGAGGAAAAGAGATAAACAAAATGTTAGGGTTTGGATTAAAGATGTGTTTGAGCCACATTATTTTGAAAAAATATATTCTTGAATAGTAGATTGATGGAGAATGTGTGGTCGAAAAAGAAGGAAAAGTAATTGATGTGATGAAAAATATTATTTTATTGAAAAATGTGTGTTTGAAAATGAGTAGAAAAATAAGAATGAAAATTTTAATGTGTACCAAACATGGGCTAAATTAGGTATTTTGGATGAAATTGGGTGAGGTCACTATTTATACTATTATATGAATAGTTGAATTATTATCTGATTTATGAATAAATAAACTTTTTATCTCCTTTTGAATAATAATTTTTAAAAATCGGCCTTTAGTGTAATTTCCACAATAAATATGGTGATACAGACTCCATAGTTGAGAATAAAGCAAAAAATTGAAATATAAGCACAAGATATAATATAAATATAATGATACTTGTATATAAACAGTTACATAATGATTTATATACAAATGATGTGCCAAAAATACGGTTGGAAAGTTTTTTTATTTGATTGAAGAAATTCTGATTCAATCATATCTCATCACATCATGTGCATATAGACTATTATGTACATGTAGCACAACTGTATTTATAATTTGAAGCAATATTTTGAAGTTGGATATTTCAATCTCTTCTGTAAATATCCCATGTACACACATTAGTAGTTATTTGTAAAATCAACATCTTCCATATCACCGAGTCATTTCTCGTTGGGCTACGCTACATACATAACAATTTACATACTCGAAAATTACACCCACACATGTTTTTAACATTTTTAATTCAAAAATCTGATTCAAAAGATTTTTATTCAAAAATAATCGATAATTCAAAATTTTAATATTAATAATAATATTAAAAATTAAGTTAATCTAAATATTCACCCCACCCCGTTCCATCTACCCCACCGAGTTTCATTCCCAAACCTAATTATCTCTCCCTCCCTCCCTTACACAATGAAGATCATCGTCGCCGAAAGACAGAAACGCTATGCAAAGAAGACAACAATGGCGATGATCCGTGCAACGACAATAAACAATGTCGCTGTCTTCACAGATCATCGTCGATGGCAGGGGATAGGAAGTTGTGTGTTGTGACGATAAACAGCGTCGCGTGCGGCTCTATAAAGTGTCGCCACACAATGGTGCTATGCAGAGCCGTCGCGAGCAGCGACGATGATGCACTGCACGCGGCTTTGCAATAGCGATGATGAAGTGTTCTGGGTGATTTCTGGGTTGTTTCTTCCTCCTTTGATCTGTTGCTTAGTCATAGTTTTGGGTGATTTTTGTTGGTGGTTTGTAAATTGTGGTGATGGTGATGATGATAGTGTAGGTGATGATTGTAATGCTGAGGTGGTGGTCGTGGTGTGGTGAGGAGGTGCAGCGGCGACGGTGCAGGTAGTAATGGGCCTAATGGCGACAATGCGGTGGTGATCGCTGCGATTTTAGGGTATTTTGGTGTGGTTTCTTCTCCATCCGATTTGTTTTTTAGTCGGTGTTTTGGGATGATTTTTATTAGTCATTGCCGGTGTTTTTGCAAATGATGGTGGTGATGGTGAGGTGGTGGCTGAGAAAATGAAGAATTTGTGACTAATAAAAAATATGTAACATAAAAAATGTGAGATTTCAATTAAATTCATAGCAATCAATACAATTTTTTAAATTGTAACCAATTAATTTAATAATTTATGATAGAAAAATAACGTGTGATCGATTAATGTGATAATTTTTTACCATGAAGTAAGTTTTGACATATACATTCGTGATTTGTTATAAGAAATAATGTGATCGAAAAATAAAACATAACTAATTAATTTGATAATTTGAGTCGGTAATAAATCGAGACCTATGAAATTTACGATTTGCGATCGAAACATTCAGTAATTGTGAGTAATACGTAATTGTGATAATAAATTATATGGTATTGTGACATTAATATATCTAATTAATAAAATATTTTTTGTTATTTACTTAACTAATTGTAATATTCCCTCTACTAATAATTTACTAACAGAGGATACAGCAAGAGATAATTGGATGAAATTTTATCCATCGTGTAACTTTCCACTTAACTATTATTCATCAAAATAGTTACGGAAGCATTTTACATTCTCGTTTCCTCCAACTTTTTCCCCAATTCCCTCGACAAAATGGAAAACAACCGGCACCAAACGGCGGCGCCGGCGTCACAGACGGCGATGTATCCACCGCAGACACCGTACCCGCAACTCCTACAGCAACAGCAGCAGCAACTCCAGATGTTCTGGAACTATCAGCGGCAAGAGATCGAGCATGTGAACGATTTCAGAAACCATCAGCTGCCTTTGGCCCGCATTAAGAAGATAATGAAAGCGGACGAGGATGTGCGCATGATCTCTGCAGAGGCCCCGATCCTCTTCTCCAAGGCGTGCGAGCTGTTCATACTGGAGCTCACCATCCGATCCTGGCTATACGCGGAAGAGAACAAGCGGAGGACCCTCCAGAAGAACGACATTGCTTCGGCCATCACACGTACGGATATATTCGATTTTCTGGTGGATATTGTTCCCAGGGACGAGATCAAGGAAGAGGCCGCGACATTGGGAGCGATTTTGGAACCTCGGGTGGTGGCGACTGGGGCGGCAGGGGTGCCCTACTATTACCCGCCCATGGTACATCCCATGATGGGGCAGCCCGCAATGCCCGGGATGGATCAGGGGATGTATCTGCAGGGCCCGCCTCCTCCGCCCTCCCAGGTGTGGCAGTCCATGTGGCAGACCACGCCGGCTGATGGGTCCTACGCCAGTGGTGGTGGTACAAGCAGCAACCAAGCAAACCTGGATGGTCAAGAGTAAGTCGTCTTGTTACAGTTTCTTTCTTTTATCTTTTAAAGAATGAAACTTTATGCAGTAGTTTATGCGGTAGTGACTTCGGTTTAAGTAATTATAATGAAAATGTAGTTCGTTTAATTGTGCTAGGCTATTTGATATCCTAAGGACTATATTTGGTGTTGGTGTTGTACATCATGTTTCAGAACATCTCAACATGTACCTTGGTCCTCGGATAAGAATTTATTCTAGGATGTATTCCATCAAACCTTTTCCAGACTAATGCCTGGAGATAATTTACTTCTCTTTCAAGGGTTCCGTTGGATGAATTGTTGAAGACTAGCTACATGCATGTGTTGTTTTGCGTGTAGATTGGAAATACAGGATGCATGCAGACAGATAAAGCAAGAGAAAGTGTACCCATATGGAAAAGATAGACGCGAATATATACATGCAGAGAGGGGAGAGAAGAGGGAGGGAGGATAGTTGTATAACACTATTTTTTTTTTCTGTCATCTCAGAGTGTTTAATGAGAAGTTAATGATAATAGCTTTTTCTAGAAAGCGTGGCCCTAAAATTAAAATGATAAGAAAATAGTTCTTAGTTATTTGTTGTTAATTAGTTAAGCTCGAAATATCTTATGTTTTCTTTTGGTTTTGTATATGTGGAATGTAGAAGAGAACCTTCTGGGTTTTTGTTTTGATCAGTAAGCAATCATCGGATAGTGAACCTCTAGGTTTGTTACTTCTTTCATTGACATCTCTGGATGAGAAGTTTAAGGGCTTGTTTGGTATAGATTTTAATCCAATTAAAATTGAAAATATAGCCGTTATTGAGTCTCACTCGTTTAATAAAAATCAATAATAACCGCTAGTTTTTCAATTTTAATTTGATTTTAATCTCTACCAAACACACTCTAATTCTAACTTATGTCTACTCCTTTTGTGCTTCTTCACCACGATTCCCTTCTCTTTTCATGTCATGTTGTATTTTAATCAAAAGAAAACAATTTTCATGTGTCAAAATTTATGAAGTCTATTTTTCCTGATAGGTTGTTTCATGGTATTGTGTAAAGCTGACAGAATGTGTTAATGGGAATAGAGATGTGTAGTTATTCTCATTTAAGGCGTGTTCGTTACATGGTTTGTGCTGCGAAACATGGGTTTATTAATGGAGTGATTTGGTTTTTGGTCACTTATTGGGCACAAGACTTTTTATATATTTTCATTGTCATCATAGCTTCTTAGTGGTAAACCAGTTGCTAAGAAGAGAGGAATCCATCAATTTTCTAAATTCCCCAAATGGAGTCACTTCCTTTAAAACTAAGAAGAATGCTATCAATATGGAAGACAGAGTTAAACTAACCCGTACATCCCATTTAAAGTAAGTCATTTTCCATGTAGGGAATACTGGAAATCCTTTAGTTTTTTGTTTCCTTCTAATTTTTAGGAGGAGATTTTAGCTATTAAACTTCTTCCCTTAAAACAAACCTTAAAAATCATTAAAGGAATATGTTGTGGAAAATGGAGTTGTTTGTAATTTTTGACAGGAGAACTCGTTGTATTAGTCTGTTATCTCAGAACGTCTCAGTGTGATTTTCTGCTAATATTTGTACAAAGAGCAGTTGGCTATAAACATAATTTTGACAAATCTTACTATACAGCTGTCGTAGTATACAAAACAACAGATCGAAGTCCAAACCATGTAATTAATTGCATAAAATACAGAGAATCACATCCTGTAAGTTTGGGAATCTTGTAGGTTTCTGCAAGTGTGGCCAAAGAAATTGGAGAAAAAAATTAAAGGAGAGAGGTAGTTTGCTGTTGAGTTATCAAATCTGTTGGTCTTGCAAAGCATAGTATTAGAGGAACAAACTCTAGTCTGCAAACACAATGACATGCTCCAAGAAGTCCTCTTTTCTCTCTATTTGCGTGATTTTTGAGTGAATAATAACATTCCTGGAGTATCATAGTTAACCTGCTTTGTCCCACTTTTAATTTTGTCTTCTATTTGACAAAATAGATAGAAATTTATGTATTAATCATTACATTTATAAAGATATCATTCCCTGGCGAATGATTCAGTTAAACACTTAATGATGCAAATGTCGTGCGCATCAATCACTTCTAAGCATGGAAGTGATAAATCCTTGGAAATTCACTCCACATCCACACTCCTGCTTAAAGTGTGATTACAGTCTGTAGTTTGTTATAAACAAACAAGCTTGTGAATGAGGCCAACACTATGAGTGGTCAAGTGGTCATAACTCATAAATCCCGCACAAACCGTGCGGAGCTGGGCAATTTAGATAATTCGTTAAAAAATAAAATTTGGTTGTTTTTAACTAAGAACCTGACAGTTTAGTGTGGTTCTTGGTTTTTGCTGGGAAACTAAAACTGAATTGAATTCCTTCACTTCACTTCGCTGCCTTCCCTTCATCTTCTCATTTCCCTTCACAAAATTTCTTAAGTGTTCTTCACAGCTTAAAAATTCCCTATTCTAGTGGGTAAGGTTCCAGGGTGGGTACTGGTGTAAGATAGGCGTTTGGAGAATCATGGATTTATCATATCATTATGATATGCTTATTAGATTAATCTGTCACATATGTCCCAAGAATAGTGTTTTTAGTTTGTAACTTTATTCAGCTTCAGAAGATCATAATATCTTGCATATATATTGAAGATTCTTCAATAAAATTTAGTCATTGTCTAATGTTGTATGATTCGCTGTTGGCAACATTCCATTGCATATATGTTATTACCAATTCGGCCTTTATTTTTTTTTATCCTTTTTCTTTTGCATTTTTTTTTTCCGGTTTAATGCTTCCCCCGTTGAGCAAACTGTTTTTGAGATGCATACAATTTATGAGGGGGACGTGTTCGTCCGAATTGACCTTATTGATGTACTAAAAATGTAGATGTTAACTATGCTTCACTCTTGTTTCTTGCAGTTGAAACAACTCATGCTGACTGAGCAGTGAGTGGCGCCAATGAGAGGTCATTGATTGCAGTGGCGAATCCAGGATGTTGTTTCAGCATGGGCGATCGTTGATCGTAGACCGTTTACAACAATAAAATATTAAAAGTCCCATTTAATGTCCATTTTTTGCAAAAAAAAAAATAAAAAAATAAATTGGAATACTGATTTGATGAAGAATGTGTCGTTAAAAATAAGAGAAAACTTTGAATTTGCATGGATTATAATTTTATTGAAATGTATAGTTGAAAATAAGAGAGAAAATTGTATTTTGAAAAAAAAAAAATGAATCAAACATGATCTAAAATTTAAATATAACAATCGTTCAAATTAAATATATATAATTCTGTTGTACAAATTAGCAATATT
>CAIGRL010223028.1:0-22134 GCA_903798325.1 Fraxinus xanthoxyloides
TTTTTATGTTGTCGAGGATTCTGGACACAACAATTCTCACGAAACCAAAAATTAATCCATTCTTCGTGACTAACGCAATCAGATTCATTCGCATCCACAATTAGTGCGAAAACATTGAAGAGGTACAGGCAGGACTTGGAAAGTTGATCCGTCGCTCTGAAAGGCTTGGGACTACTTCCTCATAGTAATTACCTATGATCAAAAGTCCACTTATCTCGCGGATGTCCCAAAGAGAAATGTCAATGTCACCACAGGTGGTCATAAAAGTGTTGGTCTCCGGGCACCAAACCTCACAAAGAGCTCTGTAGATAGAATTTGAGCAATATAATCCCTTGCAATGGAGCTGACAACATAAGCTAACTGGCGAAGATTCCTTTTGAGCAGAAGTTTCTGGATGCATGAAGACCACTCCCAAAACTTTGGAAGAAAAGAAATCTCTCCACAACTGACAAGCGCACTTCCCCATCGTATTTCTTTGTTGTTAATCCTCTCACAGATTACGGCCCTTGGGATGCACTCCATGCTTTGAGAATGATGAGGCGGGAGGCACAAAGAGGGAAAATGACTGCTGGAGCGGTTGGACGTGGCAGCTTCTGAATTCTCGTGACATTCACTAATAATAGGTATATGCAACTCTGACAAAGGCTCCCAGAGTTCAGGAGAAGGATCTGCAATTGGCTTATGGATGCTAAGTTTAAGTTCACCTCGTATGCCGGACTAAGCATGGTACGCCACATTAGTATCTTTGAAACGAAGGTAACTCTTGCCTTGACTTTTAAGCTCGATGATTTCGTGTATATCCGAATACGCTCCGTTATTAGAGCTCATCCCAGCCATTCCTAAGAAAAGGAAGAAGGAAGAGAAAATCAGCATAAAAAAATGATTAACGGGCAGTGAATCTCTTAAATTCCTGTTGTCTAAATCATGAGCCTCCCAAATATATGGATGATCTCAAACACAAAGTGTTTTGGACGGTCGAAGGAATGGCCCTTGGTCCCAAACACAAAGTGTCTTGAACGGTCGAAAGAACTATCCTTGATCCCCAAACATAATCAAATATTTTATACCACTGTTTAGGTGATTGATTTAAGTCATATAAAGATTTTTTAAAGAAGCACACTTGATCAGGTTTAAATTTGTCTTTAAAACATTTTGGTTAATTCATAAAAATTTACTCATTAAGTTCACCATTTGCACATTTCCTCTCCATTTTTCATCTCAGGTTGTTAAACTTGAGTCCCCACCTCATTAGGGGTGGCAGGGACATATGTATTAAGTTTGTCAAACTTCACCTTCCGATAATCTCTCTCGTCACATTACTCTTCTTCACTCATAGGTTAAGATTGTTAGGTTATTTATGTAATTGGCAAATCAGTGAACAAAAGGGGCTAGATTTAATGTGTTGTAAAAGTCAAGGAGTAAATTGCAAGTATATAAATTGAGTTGTATTAGATCTAGGGTTCGAGAATAGAAAAGAAGGAATAACGGCTTCACAATCTCGCTAGACTGTCGTCATGACTTTGCTCGAGCGGCAAAAACATAAATATTGTCGCTAGCATGTCATCTGGCCTTCGCTCGAGCGACACACCGTCACTCGCATGTCGCCCAACTTTCACTCGAGGGACGGGGTTATTCGAAGAATTTTCTTCTCGTTTTTAAGGCTTTTTATCCTGCTCATTTATTCTTTTCTTAAGATTGAATATTGATAAAACATTGATTACTTCATATTCTCTCCATCTATAGCTTTCAACCTTTATTTATTGTTTTGACCTTGGCATTGAAAATATCAAACCCATTTAATCCAAAGTGCCGAGGATTAAGGAAAGGTGACTTGAGTTCCAATTGTTGGAGAACGCAAAGTTCTTTGTTGATCCACAGGAGATAGACGAATTCAGAAAGCCAAAGTTGGTGCAGAAGCACACAATCTAGGAAAGATGTGGGAATTAGAGTCAGGAGGTCAGTAAGTATTAGTGGTAGTCGAGTCTGGCGGACTGTAAATTCTAATTCGTTTATAGTAGATTGTTGACTGGCAAAGTGTCCAGAGTTTTTACCTAGTTGGGGTTTCTCTGTGATCATTCCTGATGTTTATTTATTGTTTTCATATAACTGCGGTATTTTAACATAGGAAAATTGGACCGTTTGGTTAACCATCTAAAGATAATTAATGGTGACTTGTTGAGAATTAATTATTAAGTTTTAATTCCACATAATCGCCTATTCACCTCCTGTAAGTGTAGTTTGGGTCGAACTTCATTTTTGCAAAGATTTAGTCTTAAAACAGAGCATCTCAGTCTCGTTAAACATGACATCTCTACTCACAATGATCTTAACCTATATTGGCTTCTATCACATAACTTGAATCCTATGACACCCTCAGGATAACTTAGAAAAACATGTTTTCTAGTTCTAGATTTAAGTTTTCACTTACTTTGATGAGAAAATGTAGCACAGCCAAAAGTTCTAAGTATAGAATAATCACTTAACTTACCATACCATTTTTCAGAAGGATTATCACCATTAGGTGCAGCAAATGAAGTCAAATTAATCAAATAAAAAGCAGTCACAACAGCTTCGCCCCAAAATTTCTTTGGAACATCATAACATAATATCATGCATCCCAATTTATCAAGTATAGTTTTATTCATCATTTATGCTACTCCATTTTGCTAGGGAGTGTAAGAAACAGTCTTAAACTTTGTTATTCCATTCTTTTTGCACATATTATCAAATTCGATTACAAAACTTTAGGATGTTATCAATTCTCAAGTACTTAGTCATTTTGCTAGTTTAATTCCCAACTTGTCTCTTCCAGTTATTAAGATTATGGAATGTGTCAGACTTGTCTTTTAAAAGATAAACATACACCTTGTAATCATCAATAATAGACAATAATTACATATTTTCTCGATGTGGGATAACTAGCAGGACCTCACAATTCTAAATATACATATTCAAACATGTCTTTAGTTTTGTGAACACCCATAGAGAGATAAAGCATGTGATACTTACCAAGCACGCAGTGACCAAAAAATGATAAATCAGATGCACAATCATTACCAGATACACATTTTTCATTAAAGAGCTTAAGCCCTTTAATGCCTTCATGTGCAAATCTATTGTACTATTTATATGTGTGATCAACCTTGGCAAAAAAGATTGAGGAATCTAAACCTCTTATGACTTCTCCAGTAGTAATATAAATATCATTTTTTTCATATTCTCTTGATGAAAACAAGTACACCCTTAATCATTTTTAAAACTCCATTTCCAATTTTACTAGTGAAGTTAGCTTTCTCAAATCTACCTACTGAAATTAAATTCTTCGACAGTTTAGGAATTACCTATCATCGTCTAAAGTGTACACAAAACATGTGTCAAACTTCAAAGTAATATTACCAATCCCGACAATAGTACAAACAAAATTGTCACACAGCATAACATGCACATATTAGATTCATGCAAGTTTTCAAACCAATCATTTTGATATGTCTCATGAAAAGATACATCAGAATCAAGTATTCAGTCATGCAAATAGGAATTAGCACTTAGATTCAATTCAGCAGTAATAACGATAGGACTCATAATCATACAAACTTTACCCTCATCAAAATTGGAAGCAAAAAATAAAATATTTACTTCATTTCTCTCTTTAACCTTTTGCTTACCATTTTCTTTACGACAATCCTTTATAAAATGCATCATGTCCCACAGTTATATCATTTCTTAACTTTGGTCCTAGATTTTGATCTAGACCAAATCTTGCCCTTCTTTTTACCTCCATTACCATTTGGTTCATCACTACTTTGATATCCATCATGACTGTTTTGCTTAAACTGAGTTCTACCCCTCATCATGTGAATCTCACCGCTTTTTCTTTTCATTTTTTAGTTTTAATTTTCATCTCTTTACTTCTAAAAGAATCAATAACAATTTCAGACGTCTGGTATTCTTATCATACTTAATCGCATTTTTAACTTCCTTATAAGTTTGAGACATAGAATTAAGCAAAATTATAACTTTATAGTCTCAGACATCATCTCTTCACATTTAACAATATTTTTAACAAGTTTGTTAGACATATCTAAATTGTTGTCAAGATCCACTTTAAAACTAAAAAAAATGTTCAAGTAAATAAAACTTGTTCAGAGTAGATTTGAGTAAATACAAATCCTCCAGTTTTTTTCAAAGTTCTTTAATAGTTTGAAGTTTACCCACTTTTCTCAAAACAATGTCAGACAAGTATAAAATGATTAAAATGTAAGCAAGCTCATCAGTTTCTTCTTTTTGTTCTTTTGATAAATCAGTAGAAAAATTGTTTTCAATTGCTTTTGAAACTTTTTGTTGAACCAAAATATCTTTCATTTTTGTTGCCATATAGAACAATTACGTTTTTTGTTAAAAAATTTCAAATAAAAATTATGAGTTGTCATTTTTACGATCAACAAAAAATGCATAAAATCACAACTAAACCACACAAAGAAATCATAGGGTCGTAGATAATATACACCGTTCTAAATTCGCAGGGTTTTGTGAGATTTATGATCACAGTATCAGTATCAAGAGAATGTTCAAACGAGTATGGTTTAAGTATTCTAATGGAATTAACGATGCAACAAATAGGTATGCCAACCAAATAGTTTCACACACAATGTAAGTATTACACTATGACACAATTTCGGTATTCATCATGACTGTTTTACCTAAAATAAGTTCTACCTCTCATCAAGTGAATTTTATTGCTTTTTTTTAATCATGTTTTCCAGCTTTCTATCATTTTACTTTTAAGAGAATCAATGACAATTTCAAGCGTCAAGGTGTCCCAGCCAAACGCAATCGCATTTTTAACTTCCTTGTAAGTGTTAACACGGAATTAAGCAAAATTATAGCTTTATGGGTTTCAGACACCATCTTTTCATAGTTAACAATATCTTAAACAAATTTGTTAAGCATGTATAAATTTTCGTCAAGATCCTATGAGAAATCCATTTTCAAACTGAAAAAACATTCAAGTAAAGTTTCGTTCGGAGCATATTTGAGCAAATACAAGTCCTCCAATTTTTTTTATAGTTTTTTAGTGATCTTAAGTTTACCAATTTTTTCCAAAACAACGTAAGATTGCCTTCAGTAGTAAGCAAGCTAACCAACTTCTTCTTTTTGTTCTTTTGATAAATCAGTAGTAAAATTGCCTTCAATGTCTATTGAAATTTTTTGTTGAATCAAAATACCTCTCATTTTTGTTGCTAGATTGAAAAATTACATTTTCCATTAAAAATTAAAATTGTGAGCTGTCATTTTTACAAATCAACCAAAAACGTAAAGAATCGCAACTAAGTCGCACAAAGTAGTCCTAGAGTCGTAGGCAATATACACCGTTCTAGATTCACAGTGTTTTGTGAGATTTGTGATCACAGTATCAGTATTAAGAAAATGTTCAAACGGGTATGGTCTTGGTATTGTAATGGAATTAATGATACAACAAACGGTATGTCTACCAAACAGTTTCACACACAATGTAAGTATTACACTATGACACAAACGACGATTATATCACAAAGACTATAAGCTGGTTATATCAAGTAAGTTAAATACTTCAAACACGTAATAGTTTAGAGCAAGTAATTCCTAAATTCTAACACAAACAATGATTACACTACACGGTAACCCCAATCCTAATATCACCCCCACACGATGACTTATTAATGTTGGAATTTAAACGGGATAAGCCAATTACCGAAACAGACTAGATCTGAGTGTCCGTATATCTGTTACTTTAGTGTCACCATTATTCGCCCTAAAATTTCAGCAAATGTAGCAACACGATCAATCAATAGCCTCAAACAAAAATCGCCCAAAAACAGTCCAGATCCGTCATACAACCTAAAATAGAAAAGTAACACTATCAAAACGTTCAAAATGATAAAGTGAACAATCTATCCAAATAAAACTTCTTTAGAAATGCCATCACACGCGACCGCAGCCTAAGGAAGACCACTTATGTCTGCAGATTTTGGGCTGGCCTCCGTTCGTCCAGTCGATGAGTGGTTTGGCCGAAATAGGTGTTTAAAGATTCAGTTATTTTGGGAAAAAAATTTATTTGACCGATTTTGATGGGATTTTTGGCTGGAAAACTCACACCAATGGCTCTGATACCATATATAGAGGAAGATTGACCCACTAATGGTGATTTTCGGGTACAGTCTAAATTAAACTGAATTAACACCTCAAATGTCGACTGAAAACTCTAACTATTCCAAAACTATAGTTGCTTTCGTTGTACCGGCAAAGGACACAAAGAGGGAGTGTTACTGCAGCCACAAAGGCAAGAGCAAAGATGGAGAAAAAGATGAGGAATCACAAGCAAGGTAGCCATTTTCGAAAATAAAGTCACAACACTAACACGTAATTGGCCAAGTTCGAAACCGATAGGTGGGCTAAAGTAAACCAATAAATGGGTAATATCTAATAAACCTTCCAAGAAGTGAACGGGACGGGCCATGAGTAGCTCTAATTCAATTAGATTGCTTTCAATGGCCCCAAATAGTTTTAGGGTCGGGTCGTTTCATTGAGGTGTCGATATTTTATTTTAGTCATTTGGTCGATGCCGACTGAAAAATTCTAACGATTTAACATTATTGCCCCGTGAGTTTGTTTGACAACCATTTGCCCAACATTTTCAATAGTGCTGAATAGTGCCGAAATGTCTAATGAATCAACAGTAAAATGAAGTCAACCTGTGGATACTCCGTGCTTATGTTGATCTTTAGCAGTAGGCCATTCTTCAACATCTTTGATCTTATCGTCATTCACCACAAAACCTAGAAAACTAGGTGAGTAGTCATAAAACAACACTTATTTAGTTTTATTTGAGCTTTTCTTCCCTCAAAGTCACTAGATCAACCCTCAAGTATTCAATATGATCCAACGAATAGAAACAATAATGAAAGGGTAAAGAGTCCTCAAGCAAGTGCTTGGAGCATTGGAAAGGCCAAATACGATAGCAAGCTAATCATACAAATCTTCTCGTGATTTGAATGTCATTTTCCATTCATCTCCCAGCATGCTTCTAATTTGATGATTACCATATCTAAGATCTATCTTAGAGGACATTTGTGCACCAACAAACATGTCAAACGTATTATCAATTCATGGTACGGGAAACAACTACTTGAACTTAATTCAATTCGTACCTGGCTATCAACACACATTTGCTAAGAAACCATCCTTCTTTGGTGTCACGAGGCCATAGACATGAGCTTTCCATAATGTACCATTTTCTCAACAAGTTAGGCACTTGACGGTTCAGCTCTTCATGCTCCATTGAACTCATCCGGTAGTATGCTTTGTTGGATAGGACAACACCTAGAACTAATCAATTTGGTTCTGAATTTCCCTCAAAGGAGAAAGACTATTAGGTATCTCTTTGGGAGTGCTGAATTCTTCCGAGAGAATTTTGACATCATTAGGAAACCTCCATAGGCTGTATTTCTCCTTTAGCCACCGTAACATAGATCACCCCATCATTTTCAGTATTTTTTTTCGAGTTGTGACAAAGTAAGCAATTCATTTCACTCCTCTTTTAGAAGATTTGATAGCACTATGTTTCTAATAAGTATTTTTTCTACCATCACGAATAACATCGTTAACATATTGCCTATATCTGCCCAATAGTATGTGCCCAACATCCTTAGGAGTTACACCATACCAAATTTTATCATGATAACTTTTGTAAGTGTTATTCTCTAAATCCAATCGATTTTTTTTTTTTTTTTTGAAATAAGCCCTTTTAATATTTGATTGATGCGTTTTATTTATGGCAGATCTATTATTTAGTTAAAATTAATATTCTAATAAATTAAATAATAAAGTCCGCAAATTCAAGTCTTGATAACTTGTTAATCGCGATGAGTTGTGATTGCAAGATATAAATTACATATGATTGAACTTTAAATTATTTGGGGTCGTAAATAATAACGAGATACGAATATCATTATCATGTGTGACATTTCTTATTTGTGAAATAAGTAGCTGATCTTATAAATTAAAGTGTGGAGACACTTAAATGAACACATGAACTTTTTGTTGCAAAACAAAACAATGGAAATTCACTAGAGAGATTCCACGTGAATAATTATTTGAGTGTCAATGATTAATTTCTAACGTTCAATAGTAAAATTGATCTTTCGACTTGAGCTTACCATATTACCTTATATGGGCATAGTCATACTTTAATGATGTTGAATATTGCTCTACCAAAAGTCTCTAATATGACAATGTTCAAGTATGTCAAGAATCATATGAAGGTTGTGAATGATCAATAGAAGATTCGTCACTCTGAGATAGTAAGATATTATGATTTACATTTCATTCAACTCAATTGATAATGAAATCTTTGGACAAGATGTACTCATAAGTCGAAAAGAGTTTTAGACTTAAGAACTCATTACAAATGAAGGAGATAATAGAAAAATTCAAGATAATGGAAGAAAACTCTCCCTTGAATATATTCTAGGAGATATGATGGATTGAACTTTTGAATATCCCTTTCAAACTCCCACATTTTGCTAGATATTCTCTTATTCTTCTTGCCTCTTCTCCCTTTGAAGTGTTCTCCTATGATTCTTACCCTAAAATTGAATAAAAAAAATGGTATTTAAAGGGCCAAAAATCTTCTCAGGTGAAATTGTAGAAGAAGCCCCGAAATTTACACGAAACAAGCAAAATTGCCTAGCCGGAAGGCGGCGCGCTCACTGTCATTCTTGGTGTGCGCGCACCAGATAACCATTTTGGTCTTGGTATATTAGAATACCCTTCCCGCACGAGTTGTACGCAGGCTTTCTTTCTTTCTTTCTTTTGTCCAGCTTAATCCTTCATATAATTGCACACCAGGTCCTCAACTTTGATCATATACAATTCAGTCCTCAAGGTTTGATCTCTATATCAATTTTGCCCTCCAAAATTTGCAACCCAAGGTCCTCCAACTTCATAACTTGTGCGCTTTGGTCTCTAGCTTCATTTTTTGTACACTTTTGATCCCATTTTCTCTCCTTTTTGCCTTATTCTCTTTTCATTTAGGTTTACGACTTACAAAAGCCAAAATTACCCAATTGTCAGTAGATATCCGATATTTTCATCAATAATAAGCATATTCATGTATTAAATAAGTATGCAAAAACAAATTTATCAAATACTCCCAAACTTAAGTTCTTTTTTTGTCCCGATCAAGATTATCTACAGCACAATCAAGCAACACATGATAAAGATCAACACATAAGTCAGCTTGCCATAACAACCAACGAGTGTAAAATTGTATAATCAATTCACAAATATGTTAGCAAAAATAATTTAGGCTTATTCAATGTTCAATCGGTGCGTGTGTGAATAGCCAATTTCAATCATTTTCTATATTATGAAAAAGTTGTTAAGACGGAAAGATTCTGAAATTGATTTCAACCCGATCCTTTATGGTCATATATTTCCTTTCCCACTCGTGAGATTTACACTCCTCAAATAGCTATTTATTTTCTTTCGTCGGGTGTAAATCAAAAGGTTGCTCTCAATTCACTCATTTCTTTTCCCGCTCTAGTTTGGTTCGACCTAACCAGCAATGTAAAAAATCTATCCACGTGATGATTCTCTAATAGAAGAGTGCTTTAACAATTAAGCTTATACCAAGTAATTCAAACCCACTAGTTATCTAAACCTAAATATCGAAAACAACATCACCAATTTTTTTTTCAATTAAAGCTCTTAATTGACCTCACACCCTTAAACTTTCTTTTTGACCCTCATAGCGAGCTTTAGGTCGATAGCTCCCGATTGTTTAGAACAAACGATATCGAGTTTCGAGATACCCCAACGTACATAATAACTCTAGTAAAAATGGCCCCGAAATGAGGCCCAAGATTCAACAAGTTCAAAATCATTCTTTTAAGCACAACAAAACTAATGTGATTTAGATCCCTAGTATATGGTCATTACCTAACTTATACTTAGCAAAAGACACTCCACATAAATATGTTTACATGTATGGAATCAACACACTTCTAGATAAGATCATTCACCGGCTCAACCACCCCCAAACTTATTTCACAATATGGTTCAGTGAAAGAGAAGAGAATGTAAGATTGATAAAAATTAATGCACAACTCACAGCTTAGTTCCTACTAATTCAAAAATATATCCATGAATCTAGAATTTTCACATCTAAATAACAATTAATCATGATTATTGTGCTCAAAGTAAACTAATATCTCACATGGACAAGCATTTTCAAAAAAAAAAAAAGAGAGGCACAAATAGCATATTTTGTCATAGCCCATGAATCAACAACAATTTTAAAAATCAAAACATCCTAAGTCGACAAGTCTATCTAACATATCAACACAATATCACTAATTTAAGCACAATCACCCCCAAACTTAAATCACACATTGTTGTCAATGTATAAAAGAATGATATAAAACAAAGGAAGACGGTTGACAAAACTTTCCTAGTGAATGTTTGTTGAAGGTTGTTTGTGATGATTATTTAGCTCATGACCTTGTTCACCCCAAACTTGTTGAGACCCATGGGTGGCTCGAACTTCAAGAATCTGACCCACAAAAATTAAGTCAAAAATGTGATAACAAAAGTATTAATCATGAGTAAATAAGGGTAAGAAGATTGGGTTGCCTTCCAACATGCGCTTGTTTTACAGTCTCTAGCTCGACTTTTGGGACATGATCACTTCGGGTTGTCAAGGAAAATAAATGGTTTCTCTTTTGAAAAGTCGCCTACCAAGTATGGTTTCAAACATTGCCCCTTGACCTTAAAGTTCTCATTTTCTTCATGGTAAAGTTCAATCGCTTCATGTGGAAAGATTTTTGCGTTGGTGAAAGGATCGAACCATCTTGAACAGAGCTTTTCGGGAAACAATCGAAGTCTAGAATTATAGGGAAGAACTTTTTGCCCAACAAAGAACTCCCGCTTCACAATGTGTTTTTCATGCAATTTCTTTATCTTTTCTTTGTAAATTTGGGCATTCTCGTAAGAATCGAGGTAGAATTCATCAAGTTCATTCAATTGAAGCAATCTTTTCTCATCGGCTAATTTGACATCAAAGTTCAAAGCTTTCTTTGCCAATAAGCTCGATGCTCGAGTTTGACTGGGAGGTGACAAGCTTTCCCAAATAAAAGACGATAGGGAGACATACAAATAGGGTTTTGAAGGTGGTACAGTAAGTCCATAATGCATCATCTAATTTCTTGGATCAATCTTTTCTCGAGGTGCTCACCGTTAACTCGAGAATCTTCTTCAACTCCCTATTCGAAATCAAAACTTGGCCATTAGTTTGGGGATGATAGGATGTGGCTACATGATACTGCACTCTATATTTTGTCAATAATGAGTTAAATAGGCGATTGCAAAAATGTTTACCTCTATCACTAATGATAGCCTAGGGGGTACCATAGCATGAGAAAGTATTTTTCTTTGAAAATTTACTACCACTCAAGTATAATGAAGGAAAAGTGTATTGATTTGAGAATAATGAAGGAAAAGACCCATGAAATCAATACCCCACACGTCAAGAATTTCTACCTCAAATATAGAGTTCAACGACATTTCATTTCGATTGGAGATATTACCACTACGTTGGCATCTATCACATTTAGAGACAAGAGTGTGGTCATCCTTAAATAATTGGGCCTATAGAAACCCGATTGAAGTACCTTTGATGCGGGTTTCACGGCACTAAAGTGACCACCATAAGGGGAGGAATGTCATTGCTCTAGGATTTGCTCCATTTCACCTTTCGTCACATATCTCTGAATAATTTNTGAGAGTGATGAAGGAAAAGGCCCCATGAACTCAATACCCCACATGAAAAGAATTTCTACCTCCAATATAGAGTTCAATGACATTTCATCTTTATAGGAGATATTACCACTACGTTGGCATCTATCACATTTAGAGACAAGAGTGTGGTCATCCTTAAATAATTGGGCCTATAGAAACCCGATTGAAGTACCTTTGATGCGGGTTTCACGGCACTAAAGTGACCACCATAAGGGGAGGAATGTCATTGCTCTAGGATTTGCTCCATTTCACCTTTCGTCACATATCTCTGAATAATTTGGTCCGGTCCTTGTTTAAACAAAAAAGGGTCTTCCCAAAAATAATGCTTAATGTTGGTAATGAATCTCTTCCTTTGTTGATAGGAAAGATCTGAGGGAATGACGCCACTAGCAAAAAAATTCACATGGTCCACATACCATGGTGTGTGAGTGATTTGTAGAATATGCATGATTTGCAAGAGTTGTTAATCTTGGAATACCTTATTTATTTCACCATCCACCACTTCTTCAGTGTGTCCAATAGAGACAAATGATCGACAGTAACATTTCTGGTCCCCTTCTTATCATAGATTTCCAAGTCAAACACTTATAGAAGAAGAACCCATCTAATCAATCGAGGCTTGTCATCTTTCTTTGCTAGCAAATACTTGATAGCTGAATGGTCGGTGTAAACAATCACCTTCGACCCATTGAGGTAAGACCGGAATTTATCAAATGCAAATACCATTGTGAGCATCTCTTTTTCGGAAGTAGCGTAGTTCAATTAAGCATCAGTCAAGGTCCAACTAGCATAGTCGATAACATGCAAGGTTTTATCTCTTCTTTGCCCTAAAAACCGCTCCAATGATATAATCACTTGCATCGTACATAAGCTCAAATAGAAGATCCCAGTCTGGAGCAACAATGATAGGAGCAGTGATGAGTTTCGCTTTAAGAGTGTTGAAAGCATGAAGAGACTCTTAAGAGAAATCAAAAGTAATGTTCTTATTAAGTAAGGAACAAAGTTGCTTTGTGATCTTTGATAAGTCTTTGGTAAATCTCCTATAAAATCCGGCATGTCCCAAAAAAATTCTTATCCCCTTTACCGAAATTGGTGGAGGTAATTTCTCAATGATTTGGATTTTTACTTTGCCAACCTCTATCCCTTTGCGTAAAATTTAGTGGCTAAGAACTATGCCTTCTGGGACCATGAAGTGACATTTTTCCCAATTAAGTACTAAATTGGTCTCTTTACATCTTTTTAATACCATCTCCAAATTCCTCAAGCATTCATCAAACGAGGCCCAAACACCAATAAATCATCCATAAAAATCTCAATACATTTCTACATCACGTCGGAAAAGATAACCATCATGCACCTTTGGAAAGGGCGGTAGATTGCAAAGACCAAAAGGCATCCTTCTATATGCAAATGTACCATATGGGCAAGTGAAAGTAGTTTTCTCTTGATCTTTCGGGGCTATTGGAATTTGATTATAGCCCGAATACCTATTTAAAAAGCAATAGTGAGAATACTCTGCCAATCGTTCAAGCATTTGATCAATAAAATGAAGATGGAAGCGGTCTTTTCTAGTAGCATTATTGAGCTTGCTGTAATCAATACATAATCTCCAACTGGTCACGGGTCTTGTAGGTATAAGTTCATTGTTCTCCTTTTTCACTACTGTGACACCTCATTTTTTGGGTACCACTTGAACGGGGCCCACCCATACACTATCAGAAATTTGATAAATAATGCCTGCATCAAGCCACTTTACCACCTCAGCCTTCACCATTTCTTTCATGTTCCGATTCAACCTCCTTTGATGCTCCAAGGATTTCGTACATGCATAATAAAGGGTTAATTCTTCGAATATCTGCAATAGTCCAACCAATGGCCTCTTTGAGTTCCCTCAACACCCAATTAACTTCCCTTCCTCTAACTCACTTAAGGAATTGAAAATGATAGCTGGAAGTGTAGATGCATCTCCCAAATAGGCATACCTCAAATGAGATGGAAGAGGCTTTAATTCAAGTGTAGGTGCTCATTGAAGATATGGTAGTGGTAGTGAAAAGTTCTTCTTCAAATCCTCAAATTATGGTGATTTCTTGTAAGAACAAGATGATGTAGCCCCAAAATAATGTGCAACGTGTTCAACTTCAGGATGAAGAATGTGTAAGACATGTTTCAAGAGGATCCTTAAAAAACCCATAAAGAGAATCGGCCACCACACAATCAACAACATCCACTCGAATGCATGAATCTAATTTTGATGGGTATTTGATGGCCCTTCAATATATTGAATGTAACTTGTTCGTCTTGAACCCTTAAGATGAGTTGCCCCTCCTGTACGCCAATCAAAACTCAACTGATAGCAAGAAATGGTCATCTTCAAGTTTTCTTTTCTTGGAAAGAATGTCCTTCACGAACTTGGCATTTTAGTTAAGGCATCAACAAATGGGATGTTGATGTGTAGCTTCTTGAACACTTCCAAAAATCTTCCGAATTGAGCATCGAGCCTATGCTTTTGAAGTCTTTGTGGAAAGGGAGTAGGGGTTACATATGCCTTAACTGGTGTTGGAGCCTTTGATGTTGATGGCTTTGGTTCACTTCTTGGCTACTTCAACACTAATACTAAGCTCTTGAACAAGTACATCTTCTTCGACGGGTGCTTTGTCAGATTGAACCTTTGCTCATGTTACCGTAATTTTGGATAATTACACTACACTTCTAGTGGTAATAGCTTGCAAATTCTCTCTTGGATTTGTTTTGGTATTGCTAGGCAATGCTCCTTGTTGCCTTTTAGAGAGAAGCTTGGCTATTTGACCCATTTGACGCTCCAAATTTTTTACGGAGTTATCATTGTGTTCCTGATATTGCAATTGATGGTTTGCCAACTAAGCAATGGCATCTTCCCATCCTTCTTTCTTCTCTTGTGGCCTAGGGTTTAGCACATTTTTATTGTTCCCATAAGAGAAGTTTGGATGATTTTGCCAACCGAGATTACAAGTTTGAGAGTAAGGATTATACCCTTGGCATTGGAAGTTTTAAGCAAATGCCACTTGCTCGGTGGATGCCGAAGTATTACCAATTAATGGGCAACTCGGACTTGGGTGATTTGCTCCAAAAATATCACAAATAGGTGGAGATTGTATCGTATGGGTGGAATGAGAGCTAGAGGTAGATGTAGAAAGTCCTTCTAGCTTCTTTGCTAGGGACTCAATCTTTGCTAGAATTATTGAAAATGTTTCACCATCTCGAACTCCACCAACTCCTCTTTGTGAACCCCTATCCGGCCACAAAGCACTTTGCTCACTCATGACCTCAAATAGATCATATGCTTCCCGAATTCTCTTCTTCTTAATTGAGCCATTAGAAGATGAATCTACATTTGAACGACAAGAAGGAGTCAACCAAGCATAAAAATAATTTACTCGTTGCCCCATTGTGATTCCATGATTTGGACATTTCCGAAGCATATCTTTAAACATCTCCCAATCCTCATGAAAGCTCTCCAATTCGAATTGTTGGAAGGTGGTTATGTCATGCTTGAGTTTGGCTACTCGTGCGGTGGAAAGAATTTGGTTGTAAATTTTTGAACAAACTTTGCCCATCTATTTATGCTCTTGGGTGGTAAAGTTTCAAGCCACTCTCTTGCCTTATCCTTCAGTGTATGGACAAATAATCTATTTGGATTGCCTCCGCACTCACGCCCTCATATTTAAAATTGCCAACATTCTCCTTAAATCGCGCAACATGAGTGTGGGTTCTCGTCGGTCCTCCCATAAAGTGGAATGGTATTGGAAAACAAACTGATAACATCTTGTTGAAGTTGAAAGTTTGGATACCCATATGAAAGGTAGACAATACTTGATCATTCTCTACCACAGGGAGATTCATGAAATCCCCAAATAGCATATCTTTCTCATTTACAACAGGCTCTTGAGCCCTACCCACTTGGTTACTAAAACTGGTGGAATGCCACCCGTAGAATATTTCCTGGTTGAGCATTGGGTTCCACATTTTCTCCTTGTTGGACCATCTCAATTAATAGTTGCCTTCTTAATTCCCTTTGTTCCCGTCGCCTTCTTTAAAAAGTCCTTTCAACGTTTGGGTCAAGTTTGAAAAGATCAAAACTTTTCGAATGAAGCATGCACTATCGAAGAAGACCTAAGGAAATAAAATTTAAGAAACCAACTTCACAATAAAGATATAAAAGCCATAATAGAGAATAAAAACTAAAGATTGTGAAAATTATAATCAACTAAGATGGTGATTAAAATAAAATACTCCCAGGCAACGTCGCCAAAAACTTGTTCGCTAAAATTATATACTGAAACTGCACGGGTGCGTTTAAGTAATAAAGTGGACTTGTGAGTCCGAATATTGATCCCTTGAGGAGTATTTTTTTTTTAATTACACAATTGTTGACTCAATTTTAACAATTGAAAACACACAATTTGATTTTATATGTGAGATGAAAAAGAAAATAAATTTGAAGATCAATTAAATAACAACTATGAAAGAGAAAGAAATTCAGATTATAAATCAGTTGGGATTTACGATGCCGTTTAACCGTTATTTCTTTAATATCACAATAAACCAGAAATAAAAATTACCAAGTTAAAATGTTAGACACGAATTTTCAAATTTAGTTAATTACCTCATTCGAGCGAATTTAACTCTAATTGATTGGTTTTACCCACTATATCTCTATGTTGATAAAAATCCAACCAACCGCATTAAATTGTATTGAAAATACTCAATTGGTCACCTAGAGTTTGAAGTATATCTCTATCTCCTAAAACAACATAGGGCATTATTTATTTCGGTCAAGAATACATAATCTCTCAATGATTGCACAAATCACCTAACTCAATCATCTATTGGCCACATACATGATGAAAATTGAAGCATAATAATAAATAAACACTAACCATAGTAATTAAAGCATTAAATGATGAATATTTATATTAATAAAACTTAGGTCAAGTTAAGTTACACCATAAATCCCAACATTAAACACTTAGCCCATCGTAAAATAGAAGCACAAAAATGAAATAAGGAAAAAAAAAAACCCACTAGAAAATATAGGAGATGATAGAAAAATTCAAGATAATGGAAGAAAACCGTCCCTTGAATATATTCTAGGAGATATGATGGATTGAACTTTTGTGTATCCCTTCCGAACTCCCAAATTTTGTTAGATATTCTTTCCTTCTTCTTGCCTCTTCTCCCTTTGAAGTGTTCTCCTATGTTTCTTGCCCTAAAATTGAAAAAAAATTGGTATTTAAAGGGCAACAAATCGTCTCAATTAAAATTGTAGAAAAAGTCCCGAAATTTACGAGAAACGGACAAAATTTCTCAGTCGGAAGGTGGCACACGCGAACGGACATTCTTGGTACGCGCGCACCATGTAACTATTTTGGTCTCGCTATATTAGAACACCCTTCCTGCACGAGCACCATATTAAGCCTATGCGCGAGCACAAACTTTCTTTCTTTCTTTTGTCCAGCTTAATCCTCCATATAATGGCATGACAGGTCCCTCAAATTTGTTCATGTACAATCTGGTCTTCAAAATTTGATCTTTATATCAATTTTGCCCTCCAAAATTTGCAATCCAATGCCTTCCAACTTTCTAACTTGTGCACTTTGGTCCCTAGCTTCATGTTTTGTACACTTTTGATCCCATTTCTCTCATTTTTACCTTCTTCTCTTTCATTTAGGTTATGACCTACAAAAGCCAAAATTACTCAATTGTGAGTCGATATTCTCAATTTTCATCAATAATAAACATATTTATGTATTAAATAAGTGTGCAAAAATACACTTATCAATGGGCGTGTTGTGCTGTGTGACAGTTTTGCTTACACTTTTGTTGGGATTGGTTATATTACTTTGAAGTTTGATACACGTTTTGTATGCATTTTAAAAGATGTTAAATAAACTCCCGAATTTTCTATGAATTTAATCTCAGTATGGAGATTTAAGAAAGCTGACTTCACTTGTAATATTGGAAGTGTAGTTTTAAAAATGATTAAGAGTGCACTTGTTTTCATCAAGGGACACACAAAATAATACAGTTACACATGTGGGTATTAAGAGGCTCATGCTTCTTAATGTAAAATGTTAATTTGGTAATAATTGTGTGTCTGGTATATTATTATGTGATCATTGTGTGCTTGGTAAGCATCATTGGACTTTTTTCTCCACAATTGTTTACAAAACTAAAGGTATACTTGAATTTATGAATTCAGGCTTGTGAGGTCCTGTTAGTAATCCCACCTCAGGTGAAAATGTATTCCTCCTTGTTTATTATTGATGATTACGTGAGAAATGTGTGTGTTTATCTTTTAAAAGATAAGTATGACACTTTTCATAATTTAATAATTGGAAAAGACAAGTTGAGAATAAGGCAAAATGATTAAATTCTTGAGAACTTATAACGGCATAGAGTTTTGCAATGCTAAATTTGACAATATGTGCAAAGAGAATAAAATAACAAGGCATAAGACCATTCCTTACACTCTCCAGCAAAACGGGGTAGTAGAAAGAAAGAATAGAACTTACTTGATAAAGTGCGATGTATGATGTTAAGTTCTTGTGTCTTGAAGCCATTCGGGGTAAAACTGTTATGACTACTTGTTATTTGATTAATTTGACTCCATCTGTTATATTGAATGGTGATACTTCTAATGAAAATGGTATGGTAAGTTAAGTGATTATTTAGTACTTAGAACTTTTGGTTGTACTTCATTTTCTCATTAGAGTAAGGGAAAGTTTGGACCTAGAGTTAGAAAATGTATTTTTCTATTTTACCCTGATGGTGACAAGGGGCATATGTTATGGGATAAAATCCAAAAGACGGGTTAAGAGATATCACGTTTGATGAGGCTAAAGTGTCATGTCTTAAGATTGAATGTGAACCTGTGAGTGAAGAGGAGTAAGGTAAAGACAGAGATCCGTTGAAGGTGGAGCTAAGAAAACTTAGTACATATATCTTTGCCACCCCTAATGAGGTGGAGACTCATGTTCAACAACCTGATGTGGAAAATGTAGAGGAAGTAGTGACAAAAGAGAATCTCGAGGAAAAATCCCTTAGTAGTTTATAATTTAGCTAGGGATAGAGAGAAAAGACAAACGAAGGAGCCACAAAATTTATATATGAATTTGAGTTAGCTTTTTCTCATGCTAGCTATGATGAGCTAGTTGATAGAGAGCTAAAAGCCATTGAGGAGATGATGAAGATTGAATAATCAGAAGAATGATTTAAGGTAATGAGAGATAATATGAATTCCTTATAAAAGAATCAAACTTGTGGGTTAGTGCCTAGACCTAAGAACAAATCAATTGTTAATTGTACGTGGATTTTAAGGTTAAGGAGGCCCTAGTGCGTATGAACCCCTAAAGTTTAAGACTAGGTTAGAAACTAGGTGATACACATAGAAGGAATGCATTGATTATACCGGGATTTTTTCACAAGTTGTTAAGTACACCACTATTAGGATCATGCTTACATTAGTTGCACATTTTGATTGGGAACTTAACTTGAACAACTTGATGTAAAAAAAATTTTTTACACGGCGAATTTGATGAACAATTTTTTATGAACTAACCAAAAGTTTTTAAAAATAAATTAAAACCTGATCATGTATGTTTTATTAAAAAGGTATTTATATGGTTTAAAATGGTCATTTAGACAGTAGTATAAAAGATTTGATTCTTTTGTACTCACTATAGGTTTTCAAATAGGTAAGTTTGATCATTGCCTGTATTTTTAACATGATGATGCTAATAATAACTATGTGTTCTAATTTCTCTATGTGGATGATATACTTTTGGTTCATCACCTAAGTGGATAAGTAAGATAAAAATAAAGTTGAATGGAGAATTTAACATGAAAGATCTGGGTAAAAGTTAAGAGAATCCTAGGTATAGAAATTGAAAAATATAGGTCAAGTTCTGCATTGTCTTTGCATCAGTATTTTTATGTTTCAAAGGTGTTGAAAAGATTGGCATGCATGATTGTAAGCTTGTTATATTACATTTAGCTAATCATTTTGTGTTATTTAAACATAAGGCTCCCCATATAATAAAAAGGAAATAGAATACATGAGTAAGATTTCATATTCTTGTATTTGTTTGTAAGTTACACTTTTTTCCGGTATGTCACGTTATCTTTTTTCTTGATACGAGGTGAAAATTACATATGATGTTTGCATGTATTGTATTCAGGTAAATATTTTCATATGAATTATGGGCTTCTAAATCTTTGTCAATTATTAGCTCCCTTTCAAGGTGTTCCATCGAAATCATCTCCAAGATTTTTGTGGCCGAGGTCGTACTGTTGTAAATTCCAATAACTATTCAATCCTTGTCATGCTTCCTTGATTAATGTAATCGAGAAAATATTTGACATATTCAAATCGTGATTCACAATTTTTAATTCGGCACCTATCCATTTAGAACATGAGCATTGCTTGTATAAACTTGTACAGGACTATAATTTTATTCGCAAAGAGTCTTGTTTTAATGAATTTTAACTCAGTGAAGCTTAATCTCCATCATCAACATTGTTACCAAAAATTGAAGAGGATGAAGATGTTTTTAAACTTAAGAGCAACGAAGAGAGCATGCAAATGAGTAGAGAATTTATATAGCTTCATTTATGTTGAAAGTTGTCGTGAATGATGTGATTGAAGAATATATGATAGAAGTTGAATGAATTGTTCTTAGACATATGTATGAATTTTTCTATTCTAATGATGAATTTATATTTTTTTCTTTTAAATGAAAAATTAATATGGATTTTTCTTTTCTAATTGCAAAGTTAGATTTTTTTTTTATTTTTTTGTGGTCTACTTAGAAGTGTATCATTTTTTTTTTTTTTTTGGTTTTTGGTTTTTCAAGTCAAATTGTGCACAATGAGTAAAAATAAAAAAATAAAAATCGCAATACCATTAAAACATGCAATATTGAATTTCATTGAAATCTTTTATCGTATTAAGTTGAACGTTTCAAGACTTGTACGATATTAAAAGACAAGGAAATTTGAACCTACGAGTACACAATTTTCATCATTTCTCACTTGGTGAACAAATTTTTAAGGTCAAATCACATCATTATAATTTAATAGCATCAAGGATTCAATTGGACAGGGACAGGAGATCAATTTTATTCAATTGGATTGCATCTTTTGGGGCGTCAAAAATTTTGAGATAGTCACATTAAGTGTTCATTCCATGGTTTTTTCTTAAGCATTTTTTCTCTCTTTTTGTTATACCATATACATTTGATGATGATTCCAAATTGAGGAGATAAAATACGATTTCAATAAAAAGACCACAAATCCAAAAAAATAAAATAAAATAAAATCCAAGAAATCCATGGGATTTAATTAAATTATGAGATAGAATTCTGTCGAAATCTTACGACTTCCTTGAAATTCTATTCAAACTAATGTAAGCTACGAGGATTAAAAATCTTTTAAGATTTCTATTAAAATCTGAGCCGAGTTTACCTCCTTAGTCTAAACAAATTCATATATAATATATAAATTTCCATAAAAAATCTTATCTAGATTAAGCTAATATTAATTCTTATCATAAGCTTATCAACTATAAAAGAAGGAAATGATGTAAGAATAGAAAAAAAAACAGAAACAAAGCAAACAAAATGGCATCTAAATTCTGCTTTTCCTTTCTCCTTTTCTTTATGTACATGCACTTCTGCACATTATCATTTGCTCAAACCCTACCAGTTATGGAATTTATCACTGCATTACCAAAAGAATCTCCTCCAGTAGTTGAGTTTATATGCGAAGTGGGCTTCTTCAAGACAACTCCCCATCTATTCAAACCGGTAGACAAGTATCAGTTGAAGGTTTCAGTAAATGATATATACTACTGTCATGGGTGGTTTGGTAAGCAATTTGCTGCCATTCACGGATACGAGCCGGCGAGAGATAAAGGCCGTGCTACCGTCTTTTGGAAGATCGATTTGTATGGATTTTCCATTAGTTATGATAATTCTACCTTTAAGAACGTGGCTCCCTGGAAAAGTGAATTTTACTCATGTTAAAGTATTTTAAATAATGATTTGCATGAATTTTTAATGGCTTCGTGTTTATGATAATGATTAGAATAATGTTATTTGTACAAACTAGGGATCATCTCACTCAGGGGCGGACCGAGACCATTTTTCTTGTGGGGTTAAAAATGAGAATTCAAAAATGTTTAGGTAAAAAAAAAATAAAAAAATAATGGGGTCATTTGACCCCATGTGGGTTCGCCCTTGATCTCACTGAAGTGGCATGTGA
>CAIGRL010223058.1:0-12233 GCA_903798325.1 Fraxinus xanthoxyloides
TGATCATTCACAACCTTCGTATAAGTCTTGACATACTCGAACGATATCATATTAATAACACTTGGAAGAACATCCAATATCATCAAAGTATGACTGTCCTCATATAAAATACTATGATGACCTCAAATCGAAGGACCAACTCCACTACCGAATGTTAGAGATTAACCATTGATACTCATATAGTTATCTATATGGAATCTCTCCAGCGGATCTCCAATGTTTTGTTCTATAATAAAACATCCACGTATTCATTTAAGTGTCATCACACTTTAACTTGTGAGATCACATACTTACTTCAGAAGCAAGAAGTGTCACACGTGATTGCTTATCCGTAATAACAATATCCGTATCTCGTTGTTAATTACGATCACAGATGATTTAAGATTCAGTCATATGTAATTTGTATATCACAATCATAACTCTTTGTGATTAACAAGTTACCAAGATTTGAATATACTAATACTATTATTTAATTTATTATAAAATTAATTCAATTAAATAATAGATTTGTCATAAATGAAATGCATCAATTATATACTAAAAGTGTTTACGTCTAAAGTTGATTGGACTTAGAGCATAACACTTACAAACTCTCGCTTGTACTAGATCCAATTACTTATATATTTAATATCATAAGAGCCAACATGACAATTATGTCTATGCTGCGATAACTTTTTGTTAGTAGATCTACAATATTATCAATTGTGGGAATTCATTCCTTCTTTATGTCATTTCATTGTATTATCTTTCAAATGAGATAATAATGTTTTAACATATGTTTGGATCATTGATGAGACCTTAGTTCTTTCACTTACACGATGGCTTCATTATTATCACAATGAAGAAGCATGTAATCAACAATGTTAGGAACTACTTCAAGTTCATTGATGAACTTCTTGATCCAGACCACAACGTTTATTGCTTATAAATCAATGATGAATAAGGCTTCTGCTATTGAATCAATTATTGTTTCCTGTTTGGAATTTTTCCAACACTCTACTTTAGAGTAAACCAATATCCTAATTGAGATTTGTTATCATTCTACTTTGACTAGAAGTTAGTACCAGTGTATCCATGGACTCTCGGTTAATTTTCTCCATATAAAATCTTATTTATGTAGATTCAGATGAGTTAATCAATCTTTTAAATCTATCTCTATAGATCAAGTTGCATCGTCTATATCTTTCATGGAGATATTATTTGACAACCACAATTTCAACGATTGAAACATAGGAATGTTGTTTCCTATTAATATGTTTAACTATATATAATATCGAAATATGACAAAGCTCCTACCATCTTTTTGTAAACACATAGACCGTCTTCGTTTTGGATAAAATCAAACCTTTTGATTTTCTCATCATATCGAAAATTTCAGCTCCAAGATGCTTGCTTCAATCTATATAGGGATTGATAAAGCTTGGATACCTTATAAGCATATTTGAATTCAAAACCTTTGAGTTGTGTCATGTACACTTCCTCTTGCAAATTGCTATTAAGGAATGCAATTTTATGTAGCTACTGCATTCAAAATTCGAATTTCATGGCTTCTTACCATTTCATTGAGTCAGTTTTCTGCATGACTAATAGGTTCATCATCCTCAATTAGTAATACTTGATTAGTAATCATGAATTTGTACTTTCTAAGTTGAATGATCTTACAAGTTTGTATCCCTCAAATAGTGTGAGATCAAAGTAAAGTTAATCTACTCGGTAAACTTTGTTTGTGGACTTTTGAACTCCTTCAAGTTTTATTTTAGGAAGATGATATGTTCCGAGACGAAGACTTCCTTCTCAACGGGATTATATAATTGATATTCAAATATATCTTTTGGATATCCCACAAATATTCATTTATCGAATTTAGCCTCAAGCTTATCTAATTCAGTGTGCTTCACATAAGCGTTACAATCCCAAACTTTAATATGAGACAAGTTGGGCTTCTACCTTTTCATAACTTGTATAAAATTTTGTCAACCAGTGGGACACAATTTAGTGTGTAGCACGATGCAATCGGTACATGACTCTAAAATGATTTTAGAAGATTTTCATGGCTCGTTATTAATCGCACTATATCTAATAGTGTACGACTCTTCCTTTCATATACATCGTTGTGTTGTGGTATTTGCGAAGGAGTCCTCTGCGAGAGAATCTCACTCTTGAGATAATCTAAAATTCTCCCTTTATATATTATCCACCTCGATCTGATCTTAGCCCCTGTTTGATACACATTATTTTTCTAATTCTCATTCTTCTACTCATTTTCAACCACACATTCTTCAATAAAATAATATTTTCCATCACATCAATAACTTTTCCTTCTTTTTCAACCACACATTCTCCATCAATCTACTATTTCAAAATTCATTCTTCAGAAGTGTTGCATGACTAGTTCTTAGTTGCACTATATCTAATAGTGTACAATTCTTGATTTCAGATACACTATTATGTTGCAGTGTATGTGGAGGAATTCACTGCGAGAGAATCACACACTCTTTTAAATAATCTAAAATTCTACATTTTAGATATTCTTCACATCAATCAGATTTGGGTGTAAGAATACATTTACCTATTTGTTTATCTTCTTCTAGCTTAAGTTCTTCGAAGTTTTCAAGTGCTTTATGTTTGAATTTGTTCAAGTATACACGATCATTTCTGAAATAGTCATTAGTAAATATGATGAAATAAGATAAAACTTATCTAGTAGTAATTGACATATGTTCACATACATCACTATGTACCAGTTTCAGTAATTTGTGCAGCTCTTTTTCCTTTTCAAGTAAAAAGAGACGTTGTCATCTTGTCTAATAGACATGATTTACATTGGTCAAACGATTCAAAATCATTTGATATCAAATATACATCTCTATACAATTTTGGAAATGTATTTTCATTTATGTGATCAAGTCTGCAATGCCAAATTTAGATGGTATTCAGATTATCACTTTTATGCCTTTCAATTTTTATTTAAAATATAAATGTCATTTTGTAATTTATCATAGCCATTAAGATCTCATCAAGATAAAAAAAAAAAAAGGGAAGAACAATTGTCTTTTAACATAAAAATAACTCATTTCCAAACATGAATTTCAAATAATGTTCTTAGTAATGGTGAGAATATAATAACATTTCTCTAATTCTAATACTAAGCCTAAAGACAATGGCAAGAAGTATGCTCATACAAGCAATTTAGCAACATTTGCTGATTTCAACGTGAATGTCAATTTCTCCCCTTCTCAGTGGTTTATTTCTATTTAGCTTCTCCATATTTATACAAATATGAGATCCATATCAAGTATCTAATACCCAGAAGCTAATAAAGTAGATGTAAGTCTTGCAGTTTCTCTTCTAATGACATTTCATTCTAAAATGATAACAAGTATCGTTAGATTTGTTGTTGTCATTATTTTCTTCGACTGCCTTAGTCATCTTAAATAATTTATTAAAACATCTTTTAGACTTCCTCTTAGTATTGTTAGAGGAATCGGTGGTCAGACTTATCCACTACTAATTTTGATGTTGGGCTTAACAGTCTAAAAAATGTTCAGTAACATAGTGAATGTGCACTCGAGTTTATTCATGTTAAATTCATACTAAAATGTGAATAGCTATCCGACTGGGATTGTAGAACCAAATCAATATATAGTTCATGGTCTATGATTGAACTCAATTGAGACACATTCTCAATGTAGTCAACATGTACATGAGCACTGACTGAAGATCATTCTGACATTATACACTAGTACAACTGTTAGGAAACTTCATATCCTCCCATACGTGATTATTTATCATTTAACTCTTTGAGATGAAAAAATCATGTGTTAGCATTTATACCTTCATGTTGCTTTTGTAATTCAGATGACGTAGCTGCAAACATCACTCATATTGCAGTACTATCGTTATCTCCATATAATATATTTATTATAGTAGTCACATCTTCATTTGTCGAGTCATCAGTATGTGTCTCTAGAAAGGATTACTCAAGGATATAACCAATTTTCTCATGCATGAGAACAATGCTCAGATTACGGTACCAATCAAGAAAATTTGGTTAGGTTGTTGGCATTCAGTATGTCTCTCAAATACATATGATTATTTATGATTCAATAAATCTAAATGATAAAAAGTGAAAAAACTAATTTATAGAAATGTATCAATTAATTTAATACAATCTTTTATTAAATTAATTATACTCCCACGATGTAACTCAAAGTTATGACCCTCTTATATAAATTTATAAAACTCATACTTGACTCTTAGTAGGTTGAGATCTCATTTGTTATATTAAGATTTTAAGTGTAATCAACATACTTTAATAAAATATGTGGGTAGATACTATTATCAATTATATCTCCATACAACCACATATCATTAAACTAACAACTCTTTGTCTTCACACATCTTTTGTGTTAGTTTAACATGCACATAGAATTTATCTTCTTGAGTGTACTCAACAAAAGATATATTTTAGTTAAATCAAACCCGTCATTCAAAAATATATAATATTTCATAGTGTCAAACATGTCCATAATAGACCAGCGTTGATTGTACTCAATAAGTTGAGATTGATTGAGGACTCTGATTTTCACTATGATAATGGAAGACGAATATAAATCTGACTTAATATTTTAGCGAGTGATTTATCATGCATATGTCTCATAATAATTATATGTACTTTATCTTACATTTACCATGCAAATAAATATACATATAATAGTGTGGATGATTATGGACTATTATTATATCATCTTCTCGACCTATAAGGAAGACTAGTTCGTCAATTCTTAGGGAACATAACATTAAATCATACAATGCTCCATCTCTATAGTCTCCTCCTCTTCTTGCATCTTGGATTAGTCCAGCGGCAATCTGTATTCTATATTAGTTTGCACGCATGCCTAAAAAATAGAGCACGCGGGCCCATAAACAGAATCGCAAGTCCAAAATAAATAAGAGCTCGTAGGCCCAAAATACAACAAGAATAAGATTAATCATTCAGCATATCCACACGGTCAACTCCATAATCATCTACTAATAAAATATTCACCATATAAATGTTTTCCTATGTAATATCTAATATTATATTCAAATATGATTCAATTTTCTAGCAACTAAGGTCATCTAAACTAATTTAGATAAATGGATCAGAACAATTAAATAATTAATCAATCAAATCAATCAATTGACTTAATTAGCGGTTTATTTAATTAAATACTAAATTATAGTCAAACTCTGAATCTTTTTAGGACGTTGCAATTTAATTAAAGTCAAATTCTAATAGAATGTCAAATTGGAGCTCAACTCCAACTTCGAGAATATATTAATGTCGATAATTAATTAAAATCGAATTTTAATTAAATATCAAATTAGAGTCCAACTTTAATTACAATTGAATTAATATTTTAATTTAAGATAAAATTTCTAAATAAAATAAAATTCAATTTAAGGTAAAACTTTAATATTTAAGTTAAAATCANAACTAATTTAGATAAATGGATCGGAACAATTAAATAATTAATCAATCAAATCAATCAATTGACTTAATTAGCGGTTTATTTAATTAAATACTAAATTATAGTCAAACTCTGAATCTTTTTAGGACGTTGCAATTTAATTAAAGTCAAATTCTAATAGAATGTCAAATTGGAGCTCAACTCCAACTTCGAGAATATATTAATGTCGATAATTAATTAAAATCGAATTTTAATTAAATATCAAATTAGAGTCCAACTTTAATTACAATTGAATTAATATTTTAATTTAAGATAAAATTTCTAAATAAAATAAAATTCAATTTAAGGTAAAACTTTAATATTTAAGTTAAAATCAAATTTTAACGAAAATATAAAAATTTTCAAGTTTAAAAAACATGTCAATTCCATTTAAAATAAAAATATAAAACCCTTTCAAATTTAATTCCCAAATCATCTCGAGATTTGCAATCTGACCCCCTAATTAAAAATTATAAACATGCCCTTCAATAACTTAATTGCATGACTGGCCCTCTATTTAAAAATTGCAGAATGACCCTTAATAATTATGCCTGCAATTTCCTAAATTGCACAGTAGACCCCCGCCCCAAAACACCATACCGTTTCAAAAACCCTAAAGAGAAATCAAGTGTGGGGCCGACAGAGGCCAACTCCTCTTCTGGCACCATGGTGTGCGCCACCCTGTCACACAAAGACGACGCTTCACCTAGAAGAATCAACACATGACAACGTTGTTTCTACCATAGTAGCAGCGTCTCGTGCTGTATTATCGAACTAGCGGCGACGAGTGCCGATGTTACAATAGCAAAAATCGATGCTGATAGTGATCACCCATTGGTGCTGCATGTCATGCACAACCACCGTTAATGTCGGCGACGACTGTTGCTGTCGGCCTATGTCCCGACCCATATTTCGATTCGATTCAAAATTTAATTTTTCCTTTCAAAAATGATTTTGAAGATGAAAGTTAATTTTCTAAATTGCTAGATTCAAGAATAAAATAATGAATAATCAACTTTTGATTATTCTATAGTGCAGATGCCAGAGTTGAGAATTTACTTAATAATGTACAACAAAATATAAAATAATTTCAATTCTCAACAATGATTTTATTTCTATTTACAAAGAAATTATGATAGGAATTATACTTTTTGTAGATTCTACAAACTTCTTTACTGAACTTGGAACACGAACAATAATCACGATCTACAATCCACAGTTACCCAATTGTCGAGTCTCCAGTGAAAATCCACACATGGAACAACAATGAAAGAATTCGGGTTTCACTTTTCTCGTGCTAGCAAGATTATAAATTGTGTTCTAATTTTCTGAAACCTTAATAGCTTATTAATATACATCCAAGTGGATTTGACATGTCTCTTATACTTAACTCGATCGAATATTTAATTAATCTAATTAATTAAATTTAGTCAATGAATTAATTAATCCAATTAATTAATTTGAATCTATTAACAATCATCCCAATTAAATAATTAATTGATGAATTTCATTATTCTAGTTCTCTTTTTTGTGTGTGATACATTAGGTTCCCGATCACGATATCTAATGTCGTGAATTATTATTTTGATCTAATCAAAATTGATAAATTAAAATGCTACTAATTCACATATTTCGTCTTAGATTGACATTTGACAATGTATCAGAGCAATACCTGACAAAAAATGTCACTTGGTATGACAAAACCAAACTTGTTCATTTATCGTGAAATTATAATCCTTTCGTGAATACAATCCGATCAATACTTTCGTCCACTATTAAGTCAAAAACTCTTTTTCAACTTCTAAGTATGCATTGGTTAAGGATTTCATTATCAACTTAACTGAATAAAATGTAGATCATAACTTCTTAGTATATATGAGTGATGAATAATATATTAATCATTCACAATATCATATGATTCTTGATATACCCGGACGATACCGTATTAGTGACCATTGATTGAATAACATCCAACATCACCAAAATATGACTATCCTCATATATGAAACTATGATGACTTCAAGTCGAATGATCAATTATACTACCGAATGTTAGAAAATAACTATTGACACTCAGATAGTTATCCATTTGGAATCTCTCCAACAATTCTCTAATGTTTTGTTCTATAACAAAACATTTACGTGTTCATTGACGAATGTATTTCGCTCATTGAATTAGCACCTCTAAAATATAGTTTTCAATTTGTTCTTGATCACTTTTGAGCATTTTGATGCACTTATTCATGTTGTTTTGTAGTTAAGGCAACTTGGAGAAAATGACATATTTTGGAGCTTAAAATAGAGCTAAATTGTTGATCATGAAAGTGGGCATGGAGTGGAAATGAAAGAAGAGACAATTAAAGTGGGAATGAGATAGAAAATGAGGCCAAAAGTGAAAGAAACATACGGGCACCTAGGCACCTAAGAAATGGCCAGAAAATCAACAGAATGATGGGCGCCGCAACGCCTCGCCATAACATAAGGGAGTAGAATTGCTGGTGTTGTGGTGCCACCCAAGGTTAAAAAAATCAAATTATTTAGAAAGTTTCGGCCTGGTCCAACCCCAACTCATCTTGAAACTTTAAGGGACTATAAATACAAACTTGAATATGTGTTTTTGGAGGAGGAGATAACTCAAGAGGCAAGGGAATAAGAGATTGATTGAGAGCGAGAAAGACAATATCAAAGAGGAGAACTCACGCACCAAATCATTTTTTCTTCTTCACGCTCTTAATACTAGATAGGGTTATGTCTTTTCTCTTAATCATGAACAAAAATTTTAGAACAAAAGTTTGATGTAACCTACTTGAGATATGTTTTGATTTTAATATAGTTGCTTCTTTTAGTTTTTTCATGAGTTTATTTGTGTTGATTCTTAATTACTGAAGATACTTCACTGCCACTTTCGAACTTGAAATAAACTTGTCATCTGTCACACTATGATACTTATTAAGACTCCTATTTTAAAATGTCAACCTAGTTAAAAAAATAGTCAAGCCCCTTTTTTATCCTTTAACATGCCCCACCGAAATTTGTATGCGCATTTTTTTTTTAATTTTAATCAGATCGACATTGGAGTTTAACCGACTCTAATACCATATTAAGATTTGTAATTTATCCTAATAGGTCAGCCTTGTTAAGATGATTTGTTCCATATTTCATAAATTTGTCCATATTTTTTTCTTTATTCGATATAAGATTTTTATCCCTAACATTACTTTAAAAACTCCACAATATCAAACGACCACTGAATTGCCATACCGCAATTCTCCCACAAGAACCTCAGCACCTCCTCAGGCCGTTTAAGCATGCCGACATACCCTGGAAGATCAGATTGAGGATCAGATAATGATTTCTCAAGCCCGTGAATGGCATCAAAAACCTTAAGAACTGCAGCCGTAGGGACCACAGCTCGATCTATGTGACCGCCAACAGCACCGAAAGCATCTCCTTGAGCTCGAATAGGGGAAACTGCAACTTCCGAAGATGGTAATCTTTGATTAATCTTATCTAGTCTAGGCCCAGCTTTCTCTAAAGACAACCCCAAAGCCTTTGATTTCTCTACACTAGCTTTTAACAACTTTGGAGCAGATATCAAGTTCTAATTTCCTTAATCCATTTCACCTAATTGAATCATAAAATCAACTCAACTCAACTCCACTCCTATTCCACAAAACTTTTAACAAACACCATGTAGGCAAAAGACAATCTTTTTAATCAGTTGTTCTTAATTTTGGAAGAATTTTTATAAAGAATATATATATCAATCCAGCTTCTCATAAAGATTCACTTCCATTTCTTCCTTCACCGAATCCTGACCCAAAAAATACAACCCTTTTCTATGTTGTGACTTTGTTAGAGAGAGAAGAAAAACTTACATAGAATGTGAATGTAATATTGAAATACAGTGAGCACAATGATGTAAATCGGGGTCTTTGCAGGTAGCGAGACAGGTTAAATGCTAGAACGTGATGATGATTCTGAGTGTGTTAAGCGACAAAGACCCAAAATCAGCAACTAGAAAAGTGAAACTTCTGGCCAACAGATTTTACTTTAGTCCATAGCGTTCATGCCAAAGTACTTGACAGTAATGATCAAAAGAGAGAAACGTTAATATTTAATATTATCCAACAGGATTTCTCATAATTGGGATAGTTTACATTCATAGAGCAATGCTTTTATGTTTACAAGAAATAAGATTCTAGTTTCTTTAATCATGTCTGGTCAAATTCACCAATGCAGAAACAAATTCATCAATGTTTTTATCCGAGCTCCCTTCTTTGTCAACTGCTTCTCTTGCCATATCCTTCCATTTGATTGCATTATATCGAATTTCTTTCCCTTCCTCTCTGTCCATCACGAGCTCTATGCAACGAACAATCTCTGTATCTCGAACAATCCCATTCTCATCTGCCCGAGTCTTGATTCCTGTTTCCCATACGTCGCTCACGAATTTCGCATTCGTGCTTTGGTCGGTCCAACAAGGCATTGCCACCATTGGAACTCCCTAACTCAAAGCCTCTAAAGTAGAATTCCAACCACAATGTGTGATGAAACAACCTACTGAATCATGTGCCAAAACCTCTAACTGAGGGCACCATGAAACTACTAGACCTTTTTCCGATGTCTCATTGGAAAAATGTTCGGGAAGTTTGGACTCTTCTGATGCTCTAACCACCCATAGAAAATGCTTATTGCTCATTCTTAACCCCTTCGACAATTCTTCCATTTGCTCCACTCCTACTTGAACTAAACTTCCAAACGACACATAAATAACTGAACGAGTGTGTTGTCGGTTGAGCCATTTATTGCAGGCATCAGTGTATGGTTTTAAGATACTAAGACCGTATTCTTTGTCATTTAGAAGAAGCTTGTCTAAATAGAATGATGGTAAGGTTGGTCCAACTGCCTTAACAGGCCAAAAGTTTGCCATCCACTCAATCACCTACCAAAAATTTGCAGAAAATATTGAAAGTTTCGCAAAGATCAATGGAGAACAAGTAAAACATATCGACTAGGTCTCTATGCCCTACCTGGAGGGTACGGGTCGTGACTTATAGACATTTATGTATTGTCCCAGTACACAATGATAGGTTAGACCACACAATGTTAGACACGAAGAATCCAGAAAAAAACTTTAAAAAATGTCTCCAATGTTCTATGTAATACTATTCGACACTACATACTAAACATGCCTCAAGTGTAATAGCAACAAGGTTTCTATTTACTTACCTCTTGTTCCAACTTGTGAAAGGTGTTGACAAGAACCCAATCTGCTTTCTCCACATTTTGGAACTGATTTAAAATCACTTCAAGAGCTGTTGGATATGATCCATAAACATAAATCAAAGAAGGCAAATCTGAAGATTCCAACACCGGCAATCCAGGAACCTTAATTTCATTTTCACTAATAGGAACTTTAATCTCCCCTTTATACACGTAGTAGTAAATCTGATCCACAGCACAAGACTGAGTAAAGAACACAGCACCAACTAGTCCAAATTTCTTGGCTACATCAAGACCCCATGGAAGAAATGGATCATAAATTATACAATCAAAAACACTATCAGATGAGTTCTCGAACTTTTCAATCAATTATGTCAAAGTTTTTGGCCGATTTTTCGAAATTTTTCAATGTATGCCTCTATACTTCCTGCCTCAGCAAGCCCTCCATTGTCATAACCATCAGAGATTGTCTCCACGGGAATGGAACCTAAACTTTCTTTAAGAACCTTGTATAAATGTTTCGTTGTAACCAGTGTTGTCTAATGCCTTTAAGGCTAAACGCTTAGAGAACTGAAGCATAGGGTTTATGTGGCCTTGGAGTGGATATGGCGAGATTAAACAATGAGCTTTATAGTCTCCTTTTGCTTTCTCCATTTCTCTGGCTAATCTTAGATCAGACACGATGCTTCTCAATACATAGGACAAGCAAAAGGTTAGTGGTCAACAGCACCCGAGTTGATGTCAATCTCTCCATGGATGGATTATGACAACCCCCACCCCCAAATGACAAAAAAAGCCGGCAGGATGGCGTGCCGTGCAACTGTAAAGTGGTGTCCATTGTGCTATATTACAAACATGTAGGACAAGAACTATATGCAGTTTTCTTCTTGTATGTATTCAAATTCTAGTTTTGTTTGAATTAATCAATGTGCAAAAGCTGGCGTTTTGTGCTTCATATTTCTATTTGTTCATCTTGACATTACAATATTAAAAGGATGTTTTTGGCGGACGTAGTTTGTGAGTTTGTGCAACGAAGGATTATTCAGCAGTATTTCATCTCTTTAATAGTTATATTGACTCTTCTGCTTTCAATCACATAATCTCTCTTTATGTTCAAAGCCTAAAACGTGCACATGTTTCCATAAATTGATGGAGACAAGATTTTAGTACATGACAATTTGCTTGTTTTGGTATCTTGTTGAACTTCGTGGTCTGTCTAAAAGTTAGATTTATATAAGATAAGATAGGACAATTTTATTTATTCTTCGGGAGGATGGGGGTGGGCATGCTTTAGCAGACCGACTGAACACGGTTGAAATACAATTTTGTGATTAGTATATGTTCACGAAAATATTTGTTCGTTTTTAAATCACCGCAGGTGTACGGTTCGTTAACAAGTAATAAAGTGAAATTGAAAATTCTGAATATTGTTCCCTCAAGGATTGATGTAGTTTAATTCTAATTACTGAAACATTAACCGAATCTATAGAAAGTTTGATTGATTGCAACTACTTGT
>CAIGRL010223071.1:0-17068 GCA_903798325.1 Fraxinus xanthoxyloides
TCCTTTCTCTCCACACGCACCATATGATACAACCCGGAATAAGGTCCCATACGATACAAAGCATAATTTTATCTCCATGCAGGAAAAGTGAGGGAAGGAAAGGAAGGAGTAGAGGTGACGAAAGATATCAATCTATTAAAGAACATTTACATTTGAGCTTCTTCTATCCCTTTTCTTCTTTTTAATACTTGACAAAAATTGTAGTGGTGAAAAAGTTGAGACAAATTGCACATGATGCTCAACAATTCAAGACATCTGAAAGAAAATTGAAAACCGAGGTATGTTGCTTTACGCAAATAAATCAAGATTTTACCTCCACAGGGAGACCTGCCCCAAAGAGTAGCATAACCTTCTTCTGGAATGAATTTCCTTGTGCCTGTTCAGTGAAAAAGAACATTTTTCTACATTAGCATAAACCGTGCAGAGTAAAAGAATTGAGATGAGACAAGCACAAAAATGTCTAATAGCAAAAAAATTATTAACAAAGGTTCAAGCTCAAGCTAATATTATCTAGTAGATGTGTACAACTCATCTTAGAAGACACTCACCTGAGAATGTTTAGTTAACCTTAAAAATAATTGAAAGTAAATTTTAATTTTGTGCTTCTATTCTGCAAAATAATAGACCATTGTGTTACGTCTCAAATTCACACACGTGGAAATAATATGCTTCAGACGATGACGTTCAACAAATATCCCATTCAACCAAAAATAAATGAAAATAAAATATTGTGATAAAACTTGAGAGAGGAGAAAATTCTGTGACTTACATTAGCTTTTGCAGGATCCCATGAAAAGTATGTGGTGAAGAAGCGTGGCTCATTTCCTTCCGTAACTTTGTATAGTGGAACACTTGGAGACAAACCCTCCAATGACGCAGCCATCTCTACATATTTCTGCAATAAGCTTATGTTGTTAACAAAGCACAAGATGAAAACAATTTTAACAATGTAAAATGCTTAAAGAACCTTTAGCGAGTACCTGTCCAATTTCAAAAGCAATTTGCTTCTCTTTGGAGTCTACTGATTGACCAACCCAAACAAAAACTTCGGCATGCGTGTCAAGTATCAATATGTCCTCAGTTAAAAGGTCATCTTGAGCAAAGTTGTAAATTTCTTCGACCTGATATATAGGTATTATTCAGGATACAAAAGTCTATAATGTATAAATAGCAATGCCGGAACTTCATAAATGATTTTTCCAGAACACACCTCAAACTTTCCTGGCGATCACATTGCAGTAGTAGCACCACAAGAGAAATAGTTAGAAGATGCCCAACATTACAAGAAGATTCATGATTCAATTGAGCATGTCTGGCTTATCTTAAAAAGATTACATATAAGTTTTAATATAAATAAGACTAATCAAATCTTAAAAATAACAAGCACTTAATTTGATGATAAGGAAAGAGTTAATTTCAAAATAACCAACTTCATTTTTCCTTTAACATATCCCGACATGTTTGGCAAAAAAAAGAATTTGACTTGTTTTAAGCTTAGACAAATGTGTTCACAATCCAACAAACTATTGCATAAAGAAGGATTCTAACCTTTATTAAAAGAGAATGCAAACAAGTGGGGATCTCTGAAGACATCGGGAGATACTTTCTTGCTGGTGTAACTTTGTTTTCCTCCAAGAGGAAACCAAAAGGCTGAGCTCTCAGTTCCTTCTTTTGCGTGTTTTACAGTTACTCCCGGCTGAGTTTATAAAGGAATCAAAAATTGAAGTCGTTAATTGGAATACAAGAGGCAGTAGGAGATAGTTACATGTAAAAGAATCACTAACATTTCATGTTATGATTTTAATATTCATCAGTGTAATCATAGACACCCCTTCTGTAGATCCTTCAACAGAGGAAAAAGAACCTTACCCATATTAAGCATTCAAATGGCATATTTTGAAGGAAGAAGTTGAACATTTGATTTTATTTCACATCCCTAATCTTGAGACTCGAATATTTACCTTCATATTGCACGCACCTAATATTAAATATGAATTTTGGTTAAAAATAATACTGTTCAACTATTAAAAATTTAGCTTTAACCCCATTTATGCAGGAGCAGGACCCAATTTTTTTTTTTTTAAAAAAAAAAATCAGGTAAAAAGCGTCCAACTCCTTAGCAGCAACAAGAGAAGCCATGTAGGGCCACATGATCCTATATTTATATTTCTTCTTATCCCTATTCTTTGGTGGCACACCTGGCTCACATACTAGTTTAGAACGAGATATTTTAGTAATGTAGGAAAGGTTCAAATAATGAGAAATGAACGAAAGACAACGGATTCTTCTAAAAAGTAACTACCCTGAGAAACTCTGCAACTTTGGCGGCTAACTGTTGCTGCTCAAAGGTACTTTGATTACCATGCCAGGTGAAGATTGAAGATCCAGATTGCAGAAGAAAACAATCATTCGAGTTCAAAGAAGTTGCCGCCTAAAAAGATGAAACAAAATTGAAATAGATACTCAAGTATTACTGCCACAGGCGAAGAAGATATCTCATGCAGTATAATCTATAAAAGACTGAGGAGTTGGAAAGCCAAACATTTTAGTAACCCAAAAGACAAATAAGCTAATGAACGTACAGCATCAACTTGAACAGCTTTGTTGTTATGCACAGACGTTCCAGATATCTGGATAAGTGCAACAGAATCGGCAGTGTAGGTTTCATCATTCAAACCTTTGTCAGCTATATAATTCTTGTAACCAGAGCTCATGCCACCCTAACGAAAAATTCAAGATGGTTAAAGCAAGACCTAACATGTCTTTTCAATCTATGACTAGCCTAGTTTTCTTTCTTTTTCTTGTTTCTATTCAATGTAGCTGAAAGGGCACCTTAAGAACGACCATTGGCTGAAAGATGGCAATGAATTGGGGTGGCTCTTTCCCTTGAAGTATCCGACCCTGCATGAGGCATTAATCAGTGTTAACTCTCTACCTTAACCTTGCATTGTCTAACACTATAAACAATTTGAGTATGGCTAAGCTTAAAAAGTAAAGTTATTTTCAGTAACTAGTACCTTCAAATATATTTGGATAAATTACTTTTTAACTTTTAAGAAAAATACACTTTAATAAGAAACTTTAAATTTCAAACTTTGACTAATAAAAAAAATTATTCTATCTCTGAAAAAATCTTGTACACTTATTAGTAAACTTTTGAAGCTTTGCTAAACGCGCTTGTATTGATACCTGCACTGGCCTCCCTTTCAGTGAGTTACACATTGTAGTAGCCAATCGAGCAGCTATCTTTTGGTCCTCCTGAAAATTGCAGAAGTTAGTATTGTTAGTGACTCCACAAACTCCAGAATAAATAGAAAGAAGCAACATAGATCAGACAAATATTAAAATACATGTATATATGAGTACCAGGATAATGTGCCGAATGGGTAAGTTATATTGGAACATCTATGGGAATAGAAAGAATCTCCAATTCTTCGTACTGAGGTAAAGTTGAAAATAATCGTTCTATTTTTTATAAATGCAACAGATGATATCAATTTATTCAGTTGTTATTATAGAAAGCATAAAACATATACTAATTCGATAGAAGGATCCATGCAAAATCATTCATCTTAAGATCCAGCAGGAAATTCTGAAACTATGTTGATCACATCTTAATCTAAACCTTTGTTTCTCTCTCAAGTCAAACATCCTGGTTTGACATGGCAAAAAATTAATGATGCATAGCTAATGAGTAATGATAACGTATATTACCTCGATGCTGTCTTTTCCAATCCAACAACACAAATAGTAATCTTCTTTCCGTTCATTAGAATGGTAAGTATAGAGGATAACATAGCAATCTCCACTGAAAAATGTACCAATATCTTCAGCAGGAACTGGAGTTTTGGCACTGCCATTGATACGCCAAACCTGGCAAATATGATATTTGAATTTCAAACTTTTCAACATAATATACATAATCGAGCTAACCCCAGAACAACCAGGTAACATGTTAGAAGCGGACCTCTATTTTCCCACCTCCTTCAAGCAATGGGGGGACCTCCTCATTCATGGAAGCACTCTTGCTTGCTCCCTTGACACCAGCACCTTGCTGCTTCAGCAAAGCTACCAGCAAGCACAGTGGCTTCAGAACTTAGCACCTGTTTGAGCCCAATTATTTGCCCAAAATGCATTTTGGAATAGTATTTTGTTGGAGAATGTGTAGTTAAAAAATAAGGAAAAGTTTTGGGTTTGAGCGTAATATTATTTTATTAAATAATGTGTGGTTGAAAATAAGAGAGAAAAATGTATTTTGGAAATAATGGGTACCAAACAAGGGCTTAATAATGTCCAGAAATTATGAAGTATATTTTTGAGAAGACGGGAATGAGATATACCTGCTACTTTCCCTCTTCCCTCCTCAGCAACAGAAGGTGCTGATCCTGATGGCCAAGAGTCAAAGTTGGACTTAAATGAATGTGTCTCATAACCTTGAATAAGCCGAATTACATGTGTTGACTTTGGTCTATTTTGGCTAGCCACAAAAGCCTGAGGAATATAGTACACTAGTGAGTGTCCAAGTAACATATCCAATTCAAGAGCATGTTTGGCTAAGCTTAAAAATGTTTTTTTTTTTCCAAACTTATGTGGATAACTTAGTTTTTAAGTAAACAAAGTAACTTTATGAAAATAACTCTTGCCTTACTATAAAAATAAGTATCTTGTGTACTTATTACTTTGACCGATCATTTTTTTTTTTTTAAATTTAAAACTTGCTCTTCTTCATTTAAAATTTTAAAGCTTAGCAGACATGCACAGTATAGGAAAAAATAAGCATCTACCTCAGCAGCTTGAATAGCAACTTTCCTCTCCTCTACTTGTGTTACGCGGCCAACCCAAACAAATACCTCAGCGCCACAATCAACCAGATAGCATTTATTGTTTTCCAAACTTGATTTGGAAAGTTCACAATCTACGTCTTTTACTTGACCATCAAAAATACTGCAGAAAAGCAAAACAGCACCATAGATTTAGTGCCTAATAACTGAGAAAGAAGTTCAACCAGTAACATGATCCAGTGAAGAAGCTCAAGTACATAATCCAAAAATAAGAAAGCATGTGCACACAGATACTAATCAACCAACTTGTAGGGTCCTGATATAGGTGCAGAATCGCGGTCGATTGCAGAAGAAATGAAGACACTCCTGATGGAATATTTTTTGGATTATATTGGATAAAATTGCAGAAACGATTGAGTGTAAATCGTATTACCATGAGGAATGAAAACGAACTACAAATGGACAGCTTTTGAGAGGTCGCCTCTCTCCCCAATTTCTCTATCTCATTTTCTGAATGTCCTCCAAATGAAACTACCCTCTCCTCTTTGTAAATGGAGGCTTGCCTGGACTATTTATTCTCCTAAAACCCCAAAACACCCTGGATAACTAACCATTAATCTGGAGTTCTATCACCAACTTATGCGTGTATAGAAATTAAAAGTGAAACAGCTAATTTAAACAATGAAGTCTCTGTATTACAAGGGATTATATTAATGTCATCAAGAGTGCAAAGAAAAGTGAATGCAATCATATGCTAGCGAATATTAAAGGTGGAATGATATCCCACTTGGCAGTAATTAGTAAATATTACACAAACAAGGTCCTTAAACATCAGTTAGATCTCCTTAACATTCTTTTGAATCAAACCATAAACAAGAGCAGAGACCTTCCATTAGAATCATGAGAGTTTTATTTGTAAGAGATGTGAAGTACTGATTGTAAACAGCTGATAACTTCCAGAAACCACCCCATCACAGTGGCTAAGACGAGAGAGAATGAAGGTGGAAGACAGCAGGCAGTGCAGTAAACAAGAAGTTTGAGAAATTCAAGATACAAGTAAAAAAACCGAAGGAATGGATAATTTTGTTAGTCAATGGATTTAAAAACTAGTCATGAAATAGTCCTGGTTAGTTAAAACTATACAAGGAAGTACATGTGACGAAGGGAGAAAAACGTAGGAAAAGAACAAATTAAATTGCTTCTGAAAAAAATGACTGATACCACTATTAGAATTGAAAGAATAACTACCTATAAAGCTTTGCAGGGGTCTTCTCCGGAACAATATCATCTTCAGTAGTAACCTTCTTGCCAATTGGAGCAAACCCGCCAAAGAGGAGCCAAAATTCACCAGAATCTGTCTCAGCTTGTAATTTTCCATCATCTAGAGAGTTAACAACATTAACAGACAAAACAAATAGAATAAGTAGCGGTCATAAAATAGAAACACTGTTTTCATATTGGAAAGGACAGTAAAGTATGACAACCATAATGCTTACTGCATAGGATTGTTCTTACCAACAATGGCAACATCACACGTCCCCTCATGGTACTTTTCCTTCAAATACTGAATTACTTCTAATGCTTTGGCTCTTTCCTGAATGCTGGAGTTTGCACCATTGAACTGATATATCTTGCCTTTAGTGTCAAGAATAAAAACATCATCATGATTTAGTGAGGAGCGGGAAAAGGGAACCTGCATAACACAGAGAACCAAAGTACATTGTCATTCTATGATTTTGTAGCATTGCTTTGAATATAATACAGTCAATTCATGGATTAACTTTTACCTGCTTCAATCTTACGACTCGTTTTCCTCTACAAACATATAGCCGGGTTTCAAATTCTTCTTGTTCGGCTTTCTTAAATCCAGATGCAACACCACCTTCCAGTGGAATGATACACGGCTTGAAGTATGACAAGAATCTGTCAGATTCATGGCCTTGTAGTTCTCTATGCTGCACAGCACGGCCACCAAGAATGGCATCAAGTTCAATAGTTTTGATAGCTGCTGTTCCAGCTTCATCCTGAAAAAATAAAAAATGACTTAAAAAAAAAAACCCTTAAACTTGATGAAATAGACATGAATTACATCTACATCTAACAAAGAAAAGAAGAATGAGATCATGCCTGGCTAGTGTCCTTTCCAAGCCAGAAATGTATGTCGTAAAGATAAGCACCTCCCTTGCCAGGACTTGTCTACAGATAAAAGCATAGGTGTGTAAGAAGTTTAAAAGGCTTATAGATTTTTTATTTTTCTGATATTAAGAAAAAATAACTAATTAACTACCCATCCAAATTCACATCAAATATAAACCCTGAACTCGCGAGAAGCAGAAAAAAGAACGGTACAAACCTGCAATAGAATGTATGAATCTCCAGAGTAGAATTTGCCATAATCCGATTTTGTCAAAGGAACAGGTTGGAAGTCTTCAATTCTCCAGATTTCAGTCCCTCTGTGAAGTGTTAAGATTAACCAAAAAGTAGAAAATTCTAGCCAACAAAATTCGGAAACAAAAGCATTCACAGACTTGCAGTAATAAATATTTATTAATTTGTTTCATACTAGAGATAATAAGCAAATTAGTTAGCTTATCAAGTCTTGTTAGCATAAGAAAGAATACATTCTCTGCCCTGCTCCCTGAAATGCAGGTTCCAATGCTTTTGCTGAGCTAGACATCGTGAGATATTGTTTTCACTACAGAAGATTGTGACCAGAAAGACAACAACTCCCAATAGCTGTTTCTATAGTCCACCAGAATTAACTGCCGAGAAGAAAAAGAAAAGAAAAGAAAAAAAGAAGTAAGAAAGGTTATAGAAAGAAACAATTAGGTATATAAACGACAAGCACGCTGAATCTAGAACTCAATAACCCTCTGTTATAGCTGCAGTAATCAGCTTAAATTGTGCATGAGCATTACCAGAATACAAAATTACCCTTTTCAAGAGAAGGAAAAGAAAATGACAGAAATGTAAATAGTGAAGAGTCCCATGAAATCTGCATCACTCTTTTAAATATAAAACGTCTCTAACAGTAGCTTTTCTTCATGCTTAAGTCCAAGACTATGATACATGCAGGTCATCATTTGAACTTGCTATGAATTGGTTTCAGGTCGTCATTTGGACTTGCTATGAACTGGTTCCCTTGTTGTACTCCTCTTGACTAAGTTGCACCCATGATGAAATACTAACAAGACAAAATGCATAAAGTGTTTCCGCACACAGACTCCAACATCGCAACTTACACAACGACTGCATAAGTTTTGAGAAACAAGCTTTATAAGAATATTATTCATCTCTAGAAGCTTTTTCCCCAGATTAAGGCAGGCCAGAAACGCTCAAACAACGATAAAAGACATGGGTAAGGAGGAGATCTTTTCTATTGCTACAGATATACCTTGTTAAAAAAAAAAAAATTAATAATTTCGGAACAGTAAAAGGTACTAGCTTCTCTTATGAATACAAAGTAATCCTTGATGTTTTAAAATTAAGATATATACTTCCTCAGCTGTAGTAGAATTTTTACAAAGTGGAAAAAGTATGAAGATGAAAGTATAACTCGATGCGTGTCAAAGTCAATAATTTGGAGGGGCAAAGGGAGATAGGAAGTAAACACTAAGGTTTTGAACAGAATCCAATATCCAATGACGATTTTGTCTATCGTCATAAGTGATTTGCTACTTGAAATCCCGAGTGCTAGATTGCTAAGGCATTCAACCTACGCAGGCCTGAATGCTACATTGGTGAAGAAAATCGGACAGGAAAATAAAGGCAAAAGAAAATGTTCTTACGGCTTACTATAATAATACATGAACACTACCCACGCTACCAATTCCATGAAAATTAGATAGTTTCTCTATATACTAAGTATTAACTGGTCCTGCAACATAATCCCATGTTGAAGAAAACACTGTCCTCAAGTGGCTTTCCATTTTCCATAATAAAATGGTGCCAGGCAATCATTTCTGCCCTTTCCACTTGATTGCCTACACCAAATTGAGGCATTACATGAAAATGGTAATTCTCTCATACATACTTCTGTTCATGAACTGAACTTGAGACTTTTCTACTATCATAATTGACAAACAAAATTAATGACCCACAATGAATCTACTCATATTATGCTACCAATATTATAATCCGGACAAACTAGTCATGTGCAAGAAAACACTAACAAATGAGACCACACTGCAAGCATTTTGTTCTTCCAATATAACTAGCCACTTGCATTTAACCTCTCCCTCGACTACTACTTTGATATTAAATTATCTCAACATTTGATGTGCAAAAGAAGGAAATTGAAGTAAGCAACAACAGAGTTCTTGGAAAATTCATAAACTACCAGGAGTAGGTGTTATCGAAAGTTCTTGAATCATTTTTCAAATCGTAAGGCTCGCATCTTCCATGTATACCTAGAGAGAGAGCATTAAATCCATGTACTTATCAACAAAACTCGTGCATATATTTTTGACAAATGCACGACAATGACATATGGACTGGTTACCCTTTCAAAACTTCTCACGAGTACTTTCTTAAATTACAAATGCATTTCACTGACACAAATAATACGATCAACTCTTCAAAGAAATTATTGATCATTAAATCAGAGTCTATGCAGCTAAACTTGCCTATTTTCTGGCATTTAGTACCCTGGTCAGCTTGAAGAATATCAGAATTCTACTTCAGCAACTTATGATTTCCCAAAAGAACTTCGTAAAAAAGATACTCATGGTCTAGGTCAGCAATTCAATTCATTACTAACAATAAGCTTACCAACTGAACTAACCCACATTGAGTCTAAGAATGAGCCATATTAAAAAATTTAAATGCCGTCAATCATAAGAACTCATAATAAAGGATCGCAATTCCAAGATTTCTATCAAACCTAAACATGCCCAACAGAAAAACTTACAAAAGATTTGATATTTGAGTCAAAACCTTAAGTTCACTGTAAGGACACTGTAAGGACCCTTCCTTTACCACATTATTTCAAAACTAACAGATCCTAAGAAAACAATCAAAACATATACCTTAAACTTGTTAAGCAAAAAAATCGAATAACAGAAAATGAATAAGCATTAACTTATTAAAAGAATGGATATCATTTCAGATATGATCTGATTGAATTCATTATATAAGTAGAGATTGACAATAAAGCAAACCCATCTTACAAACAACCCATTGAGCTCAAATCAACACACTTAAAATACAATATCACAAAATTCAAAAAAAAAAAAACGAAATTCCATATCAAAATCCAATAGAAGGGATCTAAAGAAGCATTATTAAGAGTCATTTGATCAACATACCTTTGAGGGATCTCTTCAAATTCTCTCTTTCTTGAAAAATACGATGATAGGTTAAGAGTTGAGGTGTTTTTAGAGCGAGAAAGCAAAAGGTTCGAAGGGAGAAAAGAAGGTCTGCAGAGCTGGCAAATGTGAGCGAGAAAGAGATGGGGGTCGATGTGGGAAAGGAGAGTGAATAATTAAGGGAAAATTACAGTTAGTCCCAACCTATTCACTGAGTAGCAAACGAGTCCCCATTCTATTTTTTGAATATAGAAAGTCCAATTAGCTTTTAAAAAGGTCAAACTTGTCATTAATATGGCCCTGTCTGTCTCTGCTCAAAATCAGAATTCCAACCGTTGTCAATGTCTTCAGCCGCAATTTTGAACTATTTTCTCTCAGGTTGAGCCATTAAGTTTGAAAAAAAAGGGTAAAAAAATCAATTTTTTGATTTAAAAAATGGGAAACAGACAACCCCTATAATTCTTAGTTAATATATCAAACTCAATCCCTTTTCGTTTCCCAAGCCACCAATTTTAGAACCACATCATGCTTTGGGCGTTCAGTTAAAAGATCCAAATCCCTCCAATTCCAAATAAATCCAACCCTTCATTCTCTAATTGACATTCATTATAAGTTCGAGAGTTAAGGAATACGCTCCAATTAACGTGTCAAGTTGTTTCAATTAGGTGCTCTCTATGACTCCTAAATTTTGTCTTAATTATGACTTTTTATCAACTACTCGTTTATTGAAAAAATTTATTTTTATTTTTTCGTTAATAATAAACATATTGTTTACATATTTTTCTTGTGCTAGATAAAAATATTATTACAGTTACAGTAAATTCCGACTCGTTATTTATTAGAGTTCTTGTTATTCAATTTATTGAATAGAGTGCAAAATACTATCCATGAGCTTAGATAGATGGGAGAAGAAAAGCATAGATAAATACTTCTTTTGAGTCTCGTGATGTTATTATTATTATTTGGGCTCATTGAGATTGGATGATAATGAAGAGTTTGATGAGCTCTTTACTTTTACAACTTGACATAGGAGGTGGGGGTAGTGAATGTCGACAAAGGATTGAGGATTCAGAAGAAATTGGTACGTGGTTTGAAATGTTTTATAAGTGTTATGAAAGTAATAGCCGACCCTCCATTTAACTTTTTAATATAATTATGAGAGAAATGCTAGTGCTTGAAAATAAATATTAATTATACATGCACATAAACAGTGCATACTTGAATATAAAATATTAGAATCACAATTAAATAAACAAATGAAGATAGATGACAAATATGATATATGAGCTAACGTGAATGTCAATTAATTTAGAATAAATAGCAATGAATATGTACGTTACAATGAATATTAATTCATTTATATTAAATGAATATATTTTAACTTTTAATTAAGTGAAATTGTATGCTAATTAGCGTGGATAATAAATTACATTCTTAAATGTGAAATTCAAATTAATATTAATTAGATGAAGGTGAATGTTAATTAATTGTTAATAACAGGAATATAGATGTGAATGTCAATGTCAATGTAAAATTCTAAATAATATTAATTAAATGGATGTGAATTAATTATAGTTTTTATTATAATTTGTAATTTAAATACATATTGAAAAACAAAAAATAAGGTATTATTGAAATAATTGAATTGTAGTATGATTATAATCGTCCAAAAAATGATTCTTACTTAACGTGATATTTAATGCATTGGATTAATATATTCGTACCCGCCCGTTTACACTACCCTCACATGAGAGGAGGGACCCACGTCCAAATAAAATAATTTGCCCCATTCGGTGGGCCCGTGTACACGAGGGTGTAAACGTCAGTGTACACGTAGCACGATTGTAATGTATTATAGATAATTGAATTATGATATTTTTTTCTCTCCCAACAAATGTGACCACAAGCCTCGTGCGCATGCTTGATGACATTTTGGACAATTCCCTCGACTATGCACCTTGGTGCTATGGAAACGCTAGATTGGGAATATAAATACCAAAAAGTTTGGGAACTCATTTGTTACTAAGTGAATAGGCTGAGGACTAGTTCTGCAGTTTTTCAAATAACTAATGTACAGTATCTTATCGTGGTATGATTTTTTCTCTCTTTTTTCTCTTTCTAACTTTTTGGGGCATTTGAGATGCGTCGTAGAAAAATTGTACATTCTTTTTTCGAGAGTATATAAGACCTGATTTGAGCCTCATTTTTTTCATTAAAAGAGTGTCTGATGTGGATTAAAATTAAATTTTTAGTATATCTTGATAAAAAAATTTGAAATGTGTGGTTGAAAAGTTGTGGCACCCATAAAAAAAATAGTTAATATTGATTGTTTAACTTTAACTTGAATTAAAATCAGATTTTAATTCGGATCAAACATAGGCTGAATTGTATTTTTAAATGGTGATTTGACCAAATTCTAATATCACATTTTTCAATACAATAATATTATAAGTAAATTTTTTTAAAAAAATTAACCATATATAAATATCATAACACTGGAGGGTAATATAATTCCATATGAGACAATAAAAAACAAAAGCTTATTGTAACCAGAGATAAACAAAATGCGAGCCAATTTGATGTGAAACGAATCTAATTAGTTTAGTTTATTACTTTTTATTAAAATTAGGTGCTCGCTATAATCTCTTAAATTTGTCTTCGAATATTTCATAAATTAAATTTCTTGTCCATACACTAATTTAACATTCATATTGTAAATGAGATAAAAAATGAATATAATAAGCTATAGAACTTGTCCTCGAATATTTTGATTTCTGATTTTTACTTATTTGATATTTAGGGGGGGAAAAAAAGAGCTCTTAAGAGTATTAGAGAGCCTTCATTTGGGAGAGTGTCTTCGAGCTCGACAAACTCTTTGGGAGCTTGGTACTATCTGTCAACGTCACAGTAAGATAGCAAAATGCATTTTCATCTCAATCAAGAGACGAGCATGAAAGGCCTAGCAGGAGGTGAACTTTGCCAAAGTGCTTATCTATATAGGACGAAATGTTGATTCTACTCCGCGACCTCAAGCTACTTGCCCTTTATCGTAGTTTCTAATAAGATTTTTGAAAGAGTCATAAATTAATCAAGAAAGATGAGACGGTAGTCGATATAGATTTTTGGTCCTTTAATCACATCTCCCACAAAAAAGAAAGAAAAATTACTTTATGCCCCCAAAGATGGTGTTGTCAACCCAAAAAAAGAAAAAATGTTGAGTTAACTTTTGTATAGAAAGGGTGAGAAAAAGAAATTACAAACCCTTTGTTTGGTTTCAAGTGTTTTTCATTTCAACTAGGTGAAGAAACATGAATTTGTGCTCTTTCTTCACGTTTAAAAATGAAAAATATGACCACTATCTATCACATCAAACCATCAAAAAACCTTTGTTCTCCGGAAAGTTCTTCTCTTCCCTCTTTTCAAATGGCCAATCTCAATGACTTGGACATTCAATCTTTTTCCCCCCTATAATGAAGGTTCCATTAATGGAAACTTAGAAATTTTTGTTGGTTTCAATAATGAAAACTCCATTGATTTTGATAATGATAGTACCAACAATGAAAATGACCGTAGTTACAATGGCGAAAAGTCGAAAACAATCATACTGCATTGGCAAAATGACCTTATCCACGACAGCGAAAACACCTTAATTGACTACAACATTGGGAACAACGACTACATCAAAACGAATGCCAATATTTAATATAATGCTAGGAAAATATGGAAGTTTAATCCTCAAGACATCGATATACTAATAAGAAAATTAACTCGTTTAATCAATAGCCAAACCAACAACATTGGGAACAATGACAAAATCAAGACGAATGCCAAAATTTAATTTAATGCTAGGAAAATATGGAAGTTTAATCCTTAAAACATCGATATATTAATGAAAAAATTGAACTCGTTTAATCAATAGCCAACACAACAATTTCATAACTATATATGTGGCTAATTATTAATATTATAGTTTTTATACATCCGCGTACAGCTAATTTAACAATTACAAATATACGTGTTTTTTCTACCAAATGATATCTTTAGGGACTTTATGTTTCCTTAGAGATAAATTTGTCAATATGTAAATCCCATTTCATGCACAAGGAACTCAACAAAATATGCATAATAGTAAATTCGGAAAAAGTGAATAAAATTGAATTAATTCCTATTTAATTTGGCATCCTCCTTACATTGTTGGCATGGACGTTGGTATAAATGATTGCACTTTGCACCAACAAATAAAAGGTTTTAAATTTTGGAACTAAATTAGCCTAAAGGGCTATTGATGAACATATCATGTGAGTGTATGATAAATCCACCTTTCCATTGCCTCTTTTTGCACAAGGGTCCATGGCATCTATCCCACTTGGGAAGGTTCATGTTTGGACCATGCATAACAAATTTGTTTTCATATGTTTACATCTCTTGTTAACGTTGTTGGAAAATTGATAGTAAGAAAGGTTACGTTTATTGTACGTCGATGGTTGAAGGTGAATGTACAAGAGTATTCGTATTTTGGTTGTTGAATGCATATATAAATTTGACAAAAAAATAAAATGAATAAATTTACATTACTTTATCTTAAATATGAGAACCAAAAAGAAAGTAAAGACAGGAGGTCGTGAGTTTAGTCAGAAATTTGCTATGGATAGTAGGTCATATTCTTTCCATTTTTCATCAAAATGGAAGCCATACCACTTTTCAATATGATGAATTATCTATGTATAGAAGTTCGAAAGTTGAAGGCGCTTAGTATTCTTCATGCACGTGGGGAATATAAAGCAATGCGACACTTATTTTCACTAACGCCAACTTTATTAAAGATTTCGTCAAAAGAAATATGTTGTATGTATTTTATGCACAAATTAGAAATCATAAACACTTCCGGCTTCCAATAGGAAAATTTAAGCAATGTTTTAGGGATTTTTCAAAATTTTATATAATTTTTTTGAATAAAATATTAAATTAATAAACTATTCTTTCTAAACTACTATTAAAAGTTGGACATGGCATGGAGTACAGCCACCCCCCCATAGACAACTCAATTCACTTTAATTTTTATTCAACTTTATCGTTTGTTTGTTGTCATATCGAAAAAGTGGCCGGTTTGGGCGGTGGCTCGACCAACCGCCAAGTACACGATTCTTGATTTTTGTAGAGAAATGAAAAAGACATTTGCAAAGTAAAAAAATTAAATTGGATTTTATTAAATTTATTTGTGGTTGTTATTGTCGCTAATAACTTGTACTTTATGTGAAATAATTATTTAATAATCTGCAAGTAGATAAAAACCTTTTTATTTAAATCATGAAGATATATAGTAATTAGTAAAATACGGTTACTTGACTTTAGACAAAACGAAATCTTAAATCTCGAATACTAAATAAAATATTATTTAAAATAAAGTCAAGTTCTATATATCCATAAAATTTCCACAAGCATCACATGTGTGACGACTCAAAAATTAACCTAAAATGAAGAGTAATTCAAATACTCTTATAATTCTAAGACTAGCTCTATGACCAGTCGAGATGAGACTTTTATTCATATTTTCTAACAATCTCTCCTGTCAAATAACCACATCGTTTCGCTCTTCCTCATGCACTACGTCATGCGTGGGCCAACCTTGTTTAGATTAATCTAGTTCAATTTTCTTATAGATTTATTTTTAAATGATATAGAATTTTCATTGCTGTCTAAATAATTGTATATGGTACTATATATAAATCAGAAGTGGAAACATGGGCATGAAGGCCTATCCACAGCCTGTTTATCATGGGAAAGAAGGTGGTAATAAAGCATATTAGGACCCCCCACCCACGCACCCCACCCCACCTACCCTACTCAAGCCCCAAAAGGAAAATTCATATAACTATGAATTGTATCAATCAATCACAACTATATACAAAAAGTAAATATATAGGCCAATGAATTCAATTTTTGATATGATAGCACGAGAAAGGTCAATCAAAAACCTTTATTATCATATTTATTGTGAAAAAATTAACCATGGTACTATAACAAAATATAAAATATCAGTTAAAAACGTTTTAACTTTTGGGTAGATTTCTACAATTTGATGTCGACGATTTGAACAATTGGACACGAGGGAGATATAATTTATCGTACTTGATGCTTATCCTTCCCATTATCATTTTTAAGATTTGTTGATTTTCAATACTCAGTCAAACACCAGATATCACAGCACCAATAGAGGAAACTAGTAATCTTATTTCAGTTCTTGGGGAAATGATTGAAGCCACAAGTACAAAATTTCTGCCATTGGTATAGAAGTTTAATGCAAATGCCTAGTGACTAGTGACTTTTCAAAAGGCATGTATAAAAGTTATTTTTATTTTTGTGGCTTATTTCACGAGTAGTCATGACGAGATAGTGAACATTTGGTAGTACAATATAATATCGTAATTTTTTTTATGTTTCTTAATATATTGCATTAAACATGATAGTGCATGTCTCCACAACTTTTGTTTGGAGCTAAATTATGTCCCATAAGTACGATTCACTAGGGTTAGGACCCTTTCGTGTATTCCGAGTTACTGAAGGTGTAAACCTCAAAAATCTCCCAATTAACACATCCAAGTAACATTCTACAAACAAACCTGACAAACATTCCCTTCAATTTTTAGCAAGTTCGACAACGACAAGGATTAAATAATTCGACAATTGATAGATTTCACAAAGTTTCAAAAACAAGATCTTTCTTTTTCACGAGTCTTAGACCAAGTATACTAGTCAGAGCAAACTACTTTTCTTATTTCTAGACGTTGCATGGCTAACATATTTGGTAAGCAATATTGCACAAAACTCAACATTATTATTTAAGTGGAGGTTTGGTGAGGATTAAAATTAGATTTTTAGTAAATTGTGATAGAAGTTTTTGAAATATGTGGTTGAAAAGTTGCGAGACCCATGAAAAATGTGTTTAATTTTGATTGTTTAACTTTGACTTAGACTAAAATC
>CAIGRL010223088.1:0-21512 GCA_903798325.1 Fraxinus xanthoxyloides
TTCACTTTTATTGACAATTTTCATGCAAAACAAAGTCAAACTAATTATATTCGGTATGATTATTTTTTTTTAAATTTTTTATTTATTTTTTTTATTTTTGACAATTGGAACAAATTCTAGATCCAATAGTAGAAAATATTATCACTTTAATGGACAATTTCCATAAAAATGGAAGTCAAACGGATTTCAAACTTTCAACATTTTCCATGAAAAATTATACCAATCAAACACGCTTAATTACAATTCCATGTAAAACAAGTTTTAGGCAAATATTTTCCTTGTAATTCGTTTTCTTTCCACCCTATTTTCCATGGTGCAATCAAACGGACCCTAAATGTTGTTCATCGCCCGCAAATTATTGAATTCAATCTTGAACTTTTTTGGATTTGATCTTGATGTGTTCTTTGCCTCCTTTTGCAATTAATTCTCTATACCCTAATTATTTTTTTAGAGTTGGTATTTATATCCCTCTAAAGAGTCCTAAAAGATCTGAAAATCGTGCATATCATGGCTCAAACGAAAGTTTCCTTATTGCAATTGAATTATGAGGGAAAATGAGTTTCTTTTCCCGACTTGTCCTGGGATGGCGCCCAGTAGAAAATGGGACGGCCGCCCAAACATAAAAATTGGCTCATGTTATTGAAGTATAAGGTTAAGAGGTTGCCTAGTTATAAAAATTTCACGCATTTTTCTTTCAGCGCTTTTCTTCATTACTTCTTCCATCTAGGTCCTTCACATCAAATTATTTCAATCGTAGTGCTTCAACTTTTACTCAAATGCATATTAGTCCCCAAACCTTTATCCATTGGCCAATTGATCCTTATTTCTTCTCCAATTACTTAGAAATGGGTCCAAAACTGGAATAAAATAAAATAAACCTAAGTTAAGTAAAATATAATGCTAAAACGACACAAAAAAAACTTAGTAATATGACCTTACAAAAATGCACTTATCAATATGCTAACCCACCATCCTCTCATACAGAGTAAAAATCTCTATCAGGTTTTAAATGGATGATTTTCCCACCATTTGCAAAAACCAACAAGTCATCAGAATAGAAAGATGAGTCACTAACAAACTACCAAATAAAGGACAAGGCTAAACCTTTTCACTTTCAAATCCTATTATAATCATCCTTGAAACGACCTCCTTCGCCAAAATAAACAAATATAGGGATAATGGATTCCCTTGTTGAATATCTCTAGAAGTCTTAAAGAAACCACGAGTAGAGCCATTAAGCATAATAGAGCAAGACGGGGAAGAAATACAATTGAATACCAGATTGCAGAGAGCCTTCGAAAATCCAAATCATTTTAATACCTCCAACAAAAAACTCTAATTAACTTGATCATTTGCCTTTGTCCTATCAATTTTGAGAAAATGACTATCCCTATCTTACCTTCTTATTAATACTGTGTACCAATTCCTAGGCGATCGAAATATTATCAAAATACCATAGCCTTTTATGAAGCCGATTGCTCTTTGGAAATCAGCTTACCAAGAATCGAAGATAGCCGGCTAACCAAGATATTAGTCACAATCTTATACAAAACCGAACACAGACTGATAGGCCTAAACTATCCCAAACCAATTGGTAAATCTACTTTAGGGAGTAAAACAATATTTGTAGTCCAAAGAAAGGTGGTAAAAGGGTTGCTCTCAAAAAATTCAACCACCATATCCATGATGTCCTACTTAACAATATCTGATATCACCATGAAAAAACTATTACTGAAACCATCTAGACCTGGGCTACTATCCATAGGTATGGACTAGAGAGGATCCTGCACTTTCTCCAAATCCGAAACCCGACTGTTGGGTTTTTTGATAACCAATAAATCACGGGCGATGATGTTAAACCGATGTTTGATAATTTATATCAAAACCTTAGTCGTGGCTTGACCTGATAATATCTTAGGGCCACTAGAAGTAACTTAATTGGGTTAATATTGATCGTGGTTCAACACTCATGGGTAGCCCAAGTTGTGGTTGTTAGTTGGATGGTGATATATGGTGGCTCATTTAGTGAAGTTTTGCCCAATTGGAGTGACCTAACCAGTGTTATATATATCCATCTCTTTCCAGCCATTTTGCATATGTGTGTAAGAATGCAATAGAGAGAAAAAAAAATAGAGATAGCTAAGAAGATAGGTAAGGTACTAGTTTTCATCGCTGCTTCCTTACATTTATTCATCTCTTTGTGACATTGCAACCACCACCACTACCATCATTTGTGGGTGGGGAAACTTGCGGCAACCAAGTGTTTAAAGTTGTGGGTTGAGCCTCCTCAGTTGGTGTTCATTTGGTTGATTAAACCAAGCCCGGATCAAGATTTCTCATAGATTTCTGCAACAACATGTATAAGAGCCTGTGTTGTTGAGAAATCAGTGATTTTTTCGACCAAAAAGTGGCTGGAAATGGTCAACAAATCGATCTAGAAAATCGATAGAAAACTAGACAAAATTTGGAAATTTTTCTTCAATTTGACCGAAACTATTTTGGTGTTTTCCGGCCAAACCACATATATGTTTGGAGAAACGACGACCACCGATGGATTGTGTTGGCAGAGCCGTACTTGGTGGTCTAGCGCTTGGCGATCGGGGCAGCGCGTTTCACTGGCACATGAAGCCCATGCGCAGAGACAGTAGAGGTACGTAGAGATACCTGGGTGGTTTTCCAGGGACACAGTCTTCAGGCAAAATGTTCCTCATAGCGTGACAAATCTTATGGTGGTATTCGTTTTCAGTTTCGGGTGATACAATGAAGATTGGATAATTTTGCCCTTCGACGTTCAAGGTCGGATGTTGTTTTGTGTTGCTAAGGTTGTCGAAAACTTTGGGACGGATAGTGATGGACGTAAAGTGATAAATTCGCTTCACTCGGTATTTACGGACTAAGATTGGTCAGCTCGGTATCATGTTCTTTCTCTTTTATTATTACAATTATGGTTTTTGTGTAGGATAACGATTTACTTTTAGCATTAGAAGTCATCGTGTAGGGTGACATTAGGATTGGAATTACCGTGAAGGGGTAACCATTGCATGTTGCTAGACCTATGAATTACTTGTTAATTATTTGCCTTAAATTCTTCATGAATTTATTGTCAATTTATTTTTTTCACTATTAAAATTGCACGTGACCTTATGAAAGTTTATTTGACCATTCTGTGTGAATTGTGTTGATGGAAAATGTGGTCTAAGGCAAGAACCAAAAATAAGATGTATTTTTAACCGCGGTAAATTTTGGACATGGTGTAATAGGTTGTCCTAAGAATGATAATGAAAATAAAGTAAGATGAGAGACGAAGTGAGTGTGGCTATAGGTTTGTGTGATTACCATAGTAAGGTTTATTGAGAGTAAGCCTAGTAATTGCATGTGCATTTGTGTGTAATCCTTTTCTGCATGTGTATGATTGCTCAATTCTGTTACATGATTATATGTTGCATTTCAATGTATTGATACGTGCATTGGCGTGAATTGGTGTGATCTAATTATTTGGTGTAATTGTTTGCATGCATAATAGGTTAAGATTCATTAACAATTTGTTGTATGTCCGTTGGGGAGATGGAGCATAGATTCCTAGAGGTACATTGGTGGTTTGTATCGAGGATGTGGAGTGTGGCATTTGGATCACTAGTGGAGATGTGATTAAATGTTGGAAACATGTATCTGTGAAGAGATCCTAATTATGTGCAGTGTGAGAAAAGCACTTCTATCACTTCTGTTTGGTGGAGAGCCATTGTCCACTTAGATTTGGAGAAGTGATGTAATGATAGAGAATTATTCCAAGGACTTGCAACCGAATGTTATTTATCCACTATTTTGGTAGGTCAATTTCCACATTCGATCAAATATCATCAACTTGTTTCAAAATCATCAGGACATCAGATTTTCAAAAAATTAACTAAAAATCCTATTAAGCACATTCAAGCTTTCCTGATGCTTTGCCAGATAATTAGTTACAAAGGAACGTCAACAAATATTTTTCGCCTATTCGCTCATATTTTAAAGAATAGTGTAAGAGAATCACTACGCTCAATAATTCATGAGAGTGTCATTTCTTAGAATGACATTATATAGACGTTCACAATGAAGTTTTCTCCATCGTCTCGAGTCCATCAAATCAAACTAAAATCTATACTTTCAAGCAGAAGGACCTCAAGATCTATTCAAAAGCATGGAAGAGGTTCAAGGACTACTTCAAATAGTGTCCCAATCTAAACATTCCTAGAATGTTTAGGTCTACATCTTCTATTTTGGCTTGATTCTAAATATCTTAACATGGCCGACGTTTCAGAAGGATCGATAATGAATATGACAATAGAGAATGCATATGAGATGTATAAAAGATTAGTAGAAAATCAGTCTATATGGTTAACAGATAAGGAAATTCTAAGGATAATAGAAAATATTTACAATATCGATGTAATTACATCAGCAACAACCCAGTTGGAAGTACTACCAAAAAAATGGACAATCTAACTCAGACTATGAACATGGTACACTAACCAACACAAGTCTGTGTGGACTACAAAAAAGATCATACAACTGTAAGCTGTCATTAGCATCTATTCATGTAATCATGCTTGAGAAGGTCAGTTATGAGCAGAATTCCAAACTTCTCATTGGCTAATAATCAGTGTCAAGAAAATTAGATTCAATGCAACCCACAAGGATTTCAGCAACAACAAGAAAAGAAGTCATCTTTGGAAGATCAAATGATTCAATACATCATAAAGACTAAGATTGCACTCACTTCCTCAAGAAAAGGAAAGAGATTGAGGAGGATCAAGTATCTACAACAGGTGAGGAACAAGTAGGTTAGTCTAAAGAATCACAAAGGTAAATCAAGAAAAACAATCAAACAATCCACAAGTTAAGGCAACCATTCTTACCAAGAAACACAGACCACCAGACGCATTTCCTCAAAGGTTGCAGGACAATAAATTGGAAAAGTAGTTCAAGAAGTTCTTGGATGCTTTTCAGGCAACTTCACATCAATATTCTCTTCACTGACGCAATGATAAAAGTTTCAAATTATGCTAAGTTTTTGAAATAGATGTTGACCAATAAGAGAAAGTTGCTAGAAGCTGAAACAGTGGCATTGGCAGAAGAATTTAGTGCAATCCTATAGCATAAGCTAAAGATCGAGGGAGTTTCACTTTACCTTGCTTTATAGGAAATTGATATAATATAAATGCTTTAATTGATTTTAGAGAGAGTATTATTCTAATGCCAATAATTATACAACTAGCTTACAGGTCAGTCAAGCATCATTATAAAGTGGTTGAGGACATGCTCATCAAAGCAAGAGATTCCATCTTCCCAGCTCATTTCATCATCCTTAATGTGCAAGAAAATCAATACATGCCGGTAATAATGGAAAGACCATTTTTAGTATTGAACGAGCATTAATAGATTTGTAAATGGAGAGATAATATTAAGGGTAGAAGAAAAATAACAAAGTTTCATCATGAATACTCCACTCAGGCAACCAACTTATCTTGAGGAGTACGAAAAGATTGACAAAGAAAAAATGATGATTATGGAAGTCATCGCCACAAAAAAGAAGCTGGTAGATTGGTTGGAGAAATTACGGACCAACGTGGAATCATTAAAATTTGGAGGGCTAAAGATAAAGCAAAAAACATCGGTCAATGTAGCCGAAGCAAGTCTAAAAACTCTTGTTCAAACCACCACGAACATGCAAAACAATTAGTTAAGCTAATGACTATAAGCAAATACTAATTGGGAGACAACCTCAATTTTCTTCCCTTTTATTTATTATACTTTTTAGATATTAGGATTAGTAAATTTTATTAATTTTAGTACTTTAGGTATCTTCATTCCCATGTTTTCATCCTTCGCAGAAAGAAACTGACGTCGAGTAGAATAGCGATTATCCTGTAGGCAGGTTTTCAATGGACAATTACATGGAAAAAACAAGAGAAAAACCCATGAAATAAGAACAATTCTTTATTAATCAAGCAATGATTCGAAAATAACCCACAAGCAGGGTTAAATAGCTAGAAACTCGTAATTATCGAAATTTTACCAAAAATAGCAAAATCCCAAAAATCATACCAAAAGAATATGAAATAAAAGAAATAATATCCCAAAAATCCAGTTCAAATCGGATTCGTAATCTATGTTTAAAAGGCAACCGAAATATTACCATAAAAAGAAAAAAATAATAAAACTTGTAAATTTGGAAGGGAAAATAGCTGAACTTGCCCTCGAAACCGATGCACACGGAGCAAAGCTTAGTGACCGCGACGTGCGCACCGAAAAGAATTTTTCAAATTGAGGTCATGAGCGTGATTCTAATAAACGCAGTCAAAGTTATGGCTAAAATACTAAAACGTATCCAAAAAAAGCTCCAATTAGGAAATGTCGTCGATTACTTGTTATTCTTGCCCTGGTCCGCCAACTCATGGTACTTCAGCGCCATCAACAAGCTATCTGACAAATCGACTTCGTCTTACTCGGATCCTCCTACATCAAAAACTAGCCGCCATCCCAAAGTGATGGATAGAACGACCACAGTGACTCAAATCCTTTACCTAAAAACAATGAGGTTTTTGAAGACCTTTTTCAATGTATTCAATATTATTCATAACATGCTATTTAATTATTTTTTTGACGGAAAATGAAAGAAAGGACTAAAGGGGTAGCAAAGGTAACGTGAATGCTCCGTTTTGTAGGTAGGTTGAGCCGTTGAGGCCTCGGCTGTTATTTTCCAAAAGATTGCTCCAGGAGACCGCGAACCCAACTACCGAATTTAAAAACCGTACTAACTGAAACAAGAGTTTCATCGAAATTATGCGCTTTAGACAGGTACACAGATGCTTGCGCTCACTACAGTCCAGGACATCATCCGATTATCCAATTAAAACACTTTCACATCACAGTACCCACAATTCTATCGAAGGGCCCAGTAGAAATTCTCCGCCAAAACTTAAAAAGAACAAGTTCAAAGACTCCGACATTGTGAAATGCAACATCGCCATCACGATCCATATGCGGAATGGACAATGTGACTCCGCTCTGCGTTTGTTCAATTCCATGCCCAGGAAAACTCCGGTCTCCTACAACACAATGATTTCTGGGTTCTTGTCGAATCAAATGTTTGAGCTCGCCCATAATATGTTCGATCAAATGCCTGAGAAGGACTTGGTTTCTTGGAATATTATAATTAGTGGTCATATAAGGAACAAGAACCTTGGAGCTGCTAGGCATTTGTTTGATCAAATGCCGGAAAGGGATGTTGTCTCATGGAACACGATATTGTCGGGATATGCGCAGAATGGGTTTGTAGATGAGGCTAGGAGGATTTTCGATGCAATGCCTGAGAAGAATGAGATCTCATGGAATGGGATTCTTGCGGCTTATGTGCAAAATGGGATGATAGAAGAGGCTAGGAGGTTGTTCGAGACTAAAATGCATTGGGCAGTGGTTTCATGGAATTGTTTAATGAGTGCCTACTTGAAGAAGAGGAGGTTGGTCGAGGCAAAGCAGATTTTTCAACAAATGCCAGTCAGGGACGAGGTGTCATGGAACACAATGATTACATGTTATGCGCAAAATGGGAAGCTGGATGAGGCAAGGAAATTGTTCGAAGAGTCCCCATTTCGCGATGTGTTTACATGGACAGCTATGGTGTCTGGATATGTACAAAATGGGAGGTTAGATGAGGCAAGGAGAATTTTCAATGAGATGCCAGAGAAGAATATTGTTTCGTGGAATGCAATGATAGCAGGATATGTGCAAAATAAGAATATGGATGCAGCGAAGGAGTTGTTTGAAGCAATGCCCTGGAGAAATGTTAGTACTTGGAACACAATGATAACTGGGTATGCTCAAAATGGTGAAATTGCACATGCCAGAACTTTGTTTGACAGAATACCTTGTCGGGATTGCATCTCTTGGGCAGCTATGATTTCTGGCTATTCGCAATGTGGGGATAGCGAGGAGGCATTACAAATGTTTTTGGAAATGAAAAGAGATGGGGAGAGGTTAAACCGATCAGCATTTACTAGTATCTTGAGTACATGTGCCGATGTAGCTGCTTTTGAATTAGGGAAGCAAATACATGGATGTGCTTTTAAAGCAGGATATGAATCTGGGTGCTACGTGGGAAATGCTCTTCTTGCTATGTATTGTCGGTGTGGAAGCATTGATGAGGCACACGAAGTATTTAAGGGTATCGAGGATAAGGATGTAGTCTCATGGAACACAATTATTATTGGCTATGCAAGGCATGGATTTGGGAAAGAGGCTCTCACTCTTTTCGAATCAATGAAGAGAGCATCTATCCGGCCAGATGATGTTACCATGGTAAACTTGACTCGTTTCCCTTATAAATTTTAAGCAATGTCATTTTGGTCCCTAGGGGCAAAGTCTGTTGTATTTGCACAAACAGTCTCTCGAGTGCATTACATGCCAACTGAACTTGAATTGGAAGTATTTGAACCTGGTTTGACATTTGACTGATATCTCAGAAGCCATTCGTTGATATTTTTCTTCTGCATAACCTTTGCAAATGATTGACCTTTTGAAAAAGATGATGAAATAATGAATAAAGAAAGAAAGAGCAGGCAAATAAAGAAATAAAAGATTCCTGATCCAAAGAAGAGTTCCTAGTTTGATTGGTTTTTGCCGTATTGCTAAAAGTATATATTTCTAAATGATCCAAACTTACACGTGAAGTTCTGGTCATCTGAAGTTTAATTTTTCAGCTGATGAATGGAAAAGGCTTCCAATGTTTTTTTTATTTTTTTCCTATGTTCTCTTTATGAGTGGAATATCTCTCCATCAATTTTGAGTATTGATTTGTGGTTTCTCTTTACATACAGGTTGGTGTTTTGTCTGCATGTAGTCATACTGGCTTGGTAGACAGAGGCAGAGAGTACTTCTACTCCATGAGTCATGATTATGGCATATTGGCGAATTCAAAGCACTATACATCCATGGTTGATCTTCTGGGTCGAGCTGGACGCCTAGATGATGCTCAAAATTTGATGAAAAGTATGCCTTTTGAACCAGATGCAGCAACGTGGGGAGCTCTTCTTGGTGCCAGCAGGATTCATGGCAGTACTGAGTTAGGAGAAAAGGCTGCTGAAATGATATTTGCTTTGGAACCTTGGAATGCCGGGATGTATGTCCTACTTTCCAACTTATATGCAGCTTCAGGCAGGTGGGCTGATGTTGGTAAGATGAGATTAAAAATGAGGGATACTGGTGTTAAAAAAGTACCTGGATACAGTTGGGTTGAAGTGCAAAACAAAATCCATTCATTTTCAGTCGGAGACTCCAGCCATCCTGAGAGTGGCAGAATATATGCTTTCTTGGAGGAGATAGATTTACAGATCAAACGTGATGGTTATGTCACAGCCACAAAATTGGTTTTGCATGATGTAGAGGAAGAGGAAAAACAGCATATGCTCAAGTATCACAGTGAGAAATTAGCCGTTGCTTTTGGGATTATTAAGATTCCAGCTGGGAGACCAATTCGTGTGTTCAAAAACTTGCGGGTTTGTGCGGACTGCCACACTGCAATCAAACATATATCCAAGATTGTAGGAAGAACAATAGTCTTGCGTGATCCTAACCGTTTCCACCACTTCAGCGGTGGTGCGTGTAATTGTGGCGACTATTGGTAACACAAATTAATTTAAGAATATTAAATGCTAAATTATTTCTAGTAATTTTGTTCGGGCAACATTTCTTGGAGTTCGACAGATATGGGTAATACGGTGCGGTTAGTTATTTTATAAGTGTATAATCAGTATTTTAAAAAGCGTAAAGCGTACAAAGTGCGGTCGCCAAGCTTTGGCCTAGGCGTTAAAAAGCGTAAAAAAATGATTTCTTATTTTAAAATTATTTTAAAATTTTAAATTAATTTAAAAATATTGTAATAATTGAAGGAAAAAGGCGTAAAAAGCATAAAACCATTAAAAAAAGCACGCGAAAAGATTAAAAAAAATGAAAAAGCTCAAAGCGAAGCGTTTTGCTCCGCTTCACGCCCAAGCGCCACTTTTTAGAACACTAGTATAATGAAGAATGAAACTTGCCATCAACATCTCACGATATAATAATAATAATAATAATAATAATAATAATAATAAGAATAATAATTGTTAAACTCTCTTTTGTAGAAGTTAATCCGTATAATGTTTGGATATGATGGGTCATGTTCCTCAAGCATACATATTATCGACATGTTTCATGGATTGCAATAATTTAGAATGATTTAAAAATGTTATGTCAAGGTTTGCTTCACATATTTATATGATATAGTTGTTTGTCCACGTGTAAGCACATATCCTATTTGTGATTCACCTTTATGTGGATCAAAGAGAGAACCTACATCTGCATATCCTACTAAAGCAAATCCTGACTTTTAAGATTAAAATAATCCCAAATTAATAGTATCTTTTAGGTAACGAAAAATATGTTTAGCACCATTTTAATGTATTTGAGTTGGTGTGGAGCTATATCTAGTAAAGAGATTTACAGGAAAAAAAAACAATGTCATGTCCAGTACACTTTACAAGATAGTTTAATGCTCCAATTGCAAAATGTGATACTTTAGAATCAAAAATATTTTCTCCATCTTCAAGTTGATGAAATGGACCTTTTTTCACATTTAATGATTGAATACCTATAGTGATGTCAATAAATGTGTTTTATCCATATAAAAACATTTTAAAACTTTTCTGATTGATGAACAAATAATCCTTCTGTAAAATTTTCAATGTAAAAACCTAAGAAAAAAATTTAATTTTTCCTTGTTCTTTCATCTCAAATTCATTTCTCAAATAATTTGCAATTTTGTTGAACTCTTCAAAAGTTCCAATTAAATTTAGATCATCAATATAATCTGTCACACTTAAAAATCCAATATTTGTTTTCTTCTTGAAATCACACGGACAGACATCGTCATTTTTATAACATTCCTTCAACAAATATTCGCTAAGAATTGTATGCCACATGTGTCTAGATTGTTTCAATTCATAAATGCTCTTTGCAATTTAATAATAGCATATTTCTCGAGTATGTATCATTTTTCTTGGCAGTTTAAATCCTTCAAGAACTTTCATATATATGTCACTATAAAGTGAACTACATAGATAGGCAGTTACTATATCCATAAGGTGCATGTTGAGCTTTTGTAATATAGTCGAACTAACTAAGAATCAGAAAGTAATAATGTCTATTACGGGAGAATATATTTCCTCATAATCAATTACAGATTTTTGTAAGAAACCATGAGCTACGAATCAATTGTTGTATCTTGTAATTTCATTATTTTCATTTATATTCCATAAAAAAATCTACTTATATTCTACAAGGAGCAGTGTTATAAAAGACGTAATGTGTGGCGATGCGTGAAGGCCAAGCTATAGGCAAGACGAGCTTAGGCAAGGCATATGCGGAAAAAAAAGTAAAAATGCATTTCTTATTTTAATATTATTTTAATTTTTATTCAATTTAAAATAATACTTACTAAATATTTAAAAAAGATTTGTAGGAACTATATACATATTTTTCAAAATTTTCAACAAAAATATAAGTTTTAAATTTAAATACAAAATAGTAAGTAAATAGCGTATGAATTTAAATCTTATCTAACTCTTTATCGGACTCCAAATCGATAACCTCGTCCTCCGTGTCTTCTGATACAAAATCCTCTTCGTCGGGCTCCATTATTTCATTCTAAGCATTTCTAGTACCTCTCGAAAGTCGAAGGTTTTAAGATATCATTTTTCACCCATGATACTCCTTATCATCACAAACATTTACAATCCAAGATTGTGCATTAATTGCATCACTTGCTAATAGAGTCTCTGTTTGACCTTCATCCTCTTCTTGTTTGCCAACATTGCATTAAATTGGATATAGACAAGATTGTTCATCCTGATAGTGTCAAGTCTATTCCGTTTCTTTGTGTGTATGTACCAATCAAAAGAAATTAGNAATACAAAATAGTAAGTAAATAGCGTATGAATTTAAATCTTATCTAACTCTTTATCGGACTCCAAATCGATAACCTCGTCCTCCGTGTCTTCTGATACAAAATCCTCTTCGTCGGGCTCCATTATTTCATTCTAAGCATTTCTAGTACCTCTCGAAAGTCGAAGGTTTTAAGATATCATTTTTCACCCATGATACTCCTTATCATCACAAACATTTACAATCCAAGATTGTGCATTAATTGCATCACTTGCTAATAGAGTCTCTATTTGACCTTCATCCTCTTCTTGTTTGCCAACATTGCATTAAATTGGATATAGACAAGATTGTTCATCCTGATAGTGTCAAGTCTATTCCGTTTCTTTGTGTGTATGTACCAATCAAAAGAAATTAGCATTTAAGAATTTTAACTTCAAAGAATTGTAAAAAAAAACAAATTAAAAAAACAATAGCGTGCATAATTGCGCCCAGGTGCGTATTGACGGTCAACAATTGTCGTTGACTACTAAATAAGACGCCAAGCCACTTGGCTTTGCATTTTGTCCTCGGATCACGCCTAGGCGACTGCTTAGGCACGCCTTTTAGAACACTGACAGAGAGTACATTTTCAGGTATTCGAATTACAAGCCCAAAGACGTTTCATTTCTCTAAGGAATTCAACTCCTCTTGTATGACTTCTTTTCATTTTTGCCAATTATTTCTATGTTGGCAGTCTTTAACGACAGTGCTTCAGGATCTCATTTTGCATAATTTCAAGAGTCACATTAAAGACAAAAATACTATGTAAAACAATATTATGTCGTTCCCATAATTTAGGAAATAGCATATAATTTATTAAAATCTCATTATTTTCGGATACTTGTGGTTTTGCAGGAACCATATTTTCAATTTATTAATCAATATTTTCTAATTTTACTTTTTCCGAAGTTTTTGGATGATTTTTCTCATGTATTTTTCCTTTTTGAGATACAAAGTCTTTTGACACAACCGATCGATCACGTTTTTAACGTATTTGAGATTCATTTGCTACATTATCTTACATGGACATCAAATTTTACTGAAATATTTTCTACTGGTATATATAATTTTGTCACTTTTATGGTTGTCGACACATACATCATGTAATTGATTTGAAACTCTTTGCAAGTGAATGATTTTTTAAACCTTTTGCTTAAATTGATTATTGCATGGATGTAAGTGAGATGAAATTGTTTCATTTAAGAAATTTTACCTTATTTTTCAGGATGTAGTTTTATTCCTTCAAATGTTGGAAAATTCATTTCATCAAAATGACAATTTGCAAAATGTGCAGAAAATAGGATACCCCATTAACAATTCGAGGTACCTAATAATAGATTGTGAATTAAAACCAACATAAATCCCAAGTTTTTGTTAGAAACCCATTTTAGTACGTTGTGGGAGTGAAATAGGGACTTGGATAGTACAATCGAAAACTCGTAGGTGGAAATATAAGGTTTACAACCAAATGCAAGTTGTAAAAGTGAATATTTATAATAAGCAGTTGGTCTTATACGAACCAATGATATAAGGTTTTATCATATAATTGAGTCTAGCAAGAGGAAAATAAGACAGTTTACAATAGGATTCGAAGGTTCAAAGCTTGGATTAAAGATTAAAGTGCAACGAATTGAGTTTCAAGTTCATCTATTTCTTTATTCTGGTTCATGTCATTTCATATCTTCGTGTATTATTTGATTATGACAATGTTAGGCTAAACTTCTTTTGTATGGATGAATGATGAAACCTTTTGATTAATATTTCTAATTCAATACTTGAGAGTATTTTAGTTAATTCTTGTGTTCATGATTAATTATGCATTATTATTGCATTGTTTGAATATTTGTGCACCATTAGACAATTATTTATTTATTCATAGCATTGGGAGACTCAAAATAAATAAAACATTACATATTTAACACACGGACAATAGATATCATGAATAATATTTATAGCGTGTAATCATGTGTGATAATCATGTAATTGAATGCTTGTTTTGCATATGAATTCGGACTAGGAATATGATCGGGTCGTGCTAGGATATGTTTAATATATTCTGAAAAAGATTATTAGATATTAATGGATTATCGATTATCACGAACACTCGAAGATCACTAAATTACATGGTTTGAGAATAGGAAATAGAAGTCAATAGGTGAATTTTGAAATCCAATACATTCATCTCATTATTTGATAAAAACCAATTCTTTACATATTCTTAGCTTAAGTTAAAATAAATATAATCAAATCCACTCTTTTGTGTCACAAATATCGTATTTGATATAAACTAGTGATCGGTTAATAGTTATTCCTCGTGAAACGATAACTTAACTCATTATATTATTACTTGTCAATAATTTCGTACACTTGCATGTTTTATTTGAACAAGTTTTGCCCATCTAAAGCAAAACTTGGCCTTAAAGGCACGCACCCCAACTTCCCCTAGGTACGGTTCTAGATCACTTCTAAAGGAAAAAATTATGTTTCCTTTTCTAAGTTTGGGCAAGTGTTGGATTGATATCTTTCTACATTCTATATACTAAGGTTGGTTCAGAGCATTCGACACCTAGTTTTTATCATAGAATTGAGTCTAGCAAGAGAAACACAAGAATTTACAATAAGATTTGAAGGTGTAAAGCTTGGATCAAATATTAAAGTACTAGGAATTGAGTTTCAAGTTCTTCATCTACTTATTTACTTTGGTTGATATCTTTTCATATCTTTGTGTATAATTTGAATATGACAATGCTAGGCTGAAATTCTTTTAAATTGTATGAATGATAAAACTTTTTTAGTTAATTCTTGTGTTCTTTAGTAAATGTGCATTATTATTGCATTGTTTGAATGTTTACACACTATTTAGACAATTAGTTGCTTATTTGTAGTGTCGGGAGACTTACAATAAGTAGAATACAACATATTTGACGCATGGACAATAGGTATTAGGAATAATATTAATGACATGTGTAATCATGTAAAATAATCGCGTGATTCAATATTTGTTTTGCATATAAATTTGAGCTAGGAACATGACCATGCCTTGTTTAGGATAGGTTTATATATCTAAGAAAAGAATATTAGATATTAATAGATTATTGATTTTTACGTATACTTGAAGATCACTAAATTACATGATTTGAGAATGGAAAATATAAGTCAATAGATGAATTCTAAAGCCCAATACATTCTTCTCATTATTTGATAAATACCCAATTTTTTTTTTACATATTATTAGCTTAAGTTAGAATAAACACAAATAAATCAACTCTTTTGTGTTACAAACATTGAATTCAATACAAACTAGTGATCTATAGTTAATAGTTATTCCTCGTGGGACGATAACTCAACCCATCATATTATTAATTGTCAAAGATTTTGTACCCTTGTGGGTTTTGTCTGAACAAGATTTTAGCGTCGTTGTAGGAGAATAATTTTATTTAAACAGCGTAGAAGAGAATGGAGAATAGCAAGAGAATTGATTGATAAACAAAATCCCAATTAGAATTAAGTATAGGATCCACTTCAACTGCAATCACCAATTTAGCAGAGGGTTATAGTTGATGAAGCCCCTATATTGGTCGAAAATTATGTGAATCTTGTGCCCACACCTATGCAACATACTATCATCTATCCTCATTTTGAACATGCTAACTTTAACCTTCGATCGGATGTCATCAACGTCTTTTAGAATTCTTAGAACATTAGGTTCTTTAGAAAAGGGCAGAAAATCCACATGATCATATACAAGCTTTTCTGATGTTGTGTAAAGTCATCAGCTATGAGAGAATATCAATAGATGCCTTACGAATGCGCTTATTTTCTCACACCTTGAAGGAGAGCATAAGAGAGTGACTCCATTCCTTGCCTACTGGGAATATCATGTCATGGAATGCCATGTATGGAAATTCACCATGAAGTTCTTCCCGACATCTTGAGCCCATCAAATTTGAAATGAAGTACATAGTTTTAAGTAGAGGGACCTTGAGAGCTATCTAGAGACATGGGAGAGGTTTAAGGATTTGTTTAAAAAGTGTCATAACTTGGAAATTCTTAAACAACTTAGGTGTATATTTTCCACTATGAATTACGCCCAAAATATTGTAGTTTAACATATGCTTTAACAGGTGGCTCAGTAATGAAGATGGATATTGATGATACCCATGAACTACATGAGAAAATACAAAGAATTAGGTAAACTGGCCGACTATCGAGATTTTCCCAAGAAATCTACAGGCATCCATAAGATTGATGCAGTGGCAATGTTAGTAACACAAACGGAAGTATTAACAAATAAGCTAGACAACCTATCTCAATATGTGAATATGGTACAATAGCCGACACCAGTTTACGTAGGTTGCGGTTCAGATAATTTCATTGCTAGTTGCCATTTTGCTTCCACTCATATAGTTCAACCTACAAAGGTGAATTATGAAAAGAATTTTCGGAGGCAATAGAATAACCCGCATTTCAACACCTATAATCTAGGCTAGAGCAAGCATCTGAACTTATTGTGAGATAATCATCAGGGTCAGGAATATCCGACTAATAGCATTCCACTAGAATTTCAGCAACAACAAGTGAATAAGTCATCCTTGGATGATCTATTTGTTAAGTACATCACCAATACTGAGACTACAATCAAAATCAGCAGGCACCTATCCAAACATAGAAAATTAGGTGGGACAGATCACAACTACATTGTCCAACAGGTCATAGAATGCCTTTCCAAGTGACACAAAGAACCCAATGGAACATGTTTTAGTAGTTGAAGCTGTAAATTATATAGTTGTTGAGACACCATCATTCAATCATGTTATCCCTGTCCTAGCTTATGCGTCACATATTCTATTTTCTCAAAGGCTACAAAGGTAGCCAAAAGAGAAACAGGTTCAGGCTATCACAACTAGAAGTAGTGTTCAATTGCCAAAGTCAGCACAAAAAGTAAAGAGATTGAGAGTAATCATGTACCTACTACGGGCGAGGAATAGGTGGATCAGTTTGCAAAAACAGAATAGATGAATCAACAAAAGCCTTTAGACAGTCTACAGGTTAAGGCAACCGTTCTTGTCAATACACTTACACCTTGTGCACATCAAAGTTGAAGAGTTCATTTTTCCTGGTGGTTTCATTATCCTTAGAATAGAAGAAGCACATCGACTACCAATTATCTTGAGAAGACCATTCTTAACAACTAGCCATGCATTGTTGGACTTTGAAGCATGTGAGCTAATCTTGAAGGTGAAAGATAAGCAATAGAGCTTCACCATGTACTCCACTCAAGCAACCATCCCACCTCGAAGAGTGTAAAAAGGTGAAAATTTAATTAAGGGATGACTATGCAAGTCATCGCCACAAAAAGGGTGTTAAGGGATTGGTTGGAGTAATAAAAAATTAATATGAGGACCTCCCGCATTTGAGAGTCAAGGGCGAGGTTGAAGATATCTACAAGTACAGCCGTTGCAAGGCCAAAAATTCTCTTTGTAAGCTACCTTGAGTAGCCAAAACAAGAAAATCAAGCTAAAGCCTATAAATGAATCCTTATTGGAAATTAACCCAATTTTTTCCTTTCAATTTATTATACGTTCTAGATATAGGGTATGTGGTTTATTTCAAGTGTCATCATCTATGCAAAAAAGGTAAACAATAAATTTGCGGCCAAAACCTACGTTGACCTGTCGCAGTTTCCTATTTTAGCCCATGTTCCATTTTTATCTTCATCCCTTAATTTTTTTATTGGTTGTGAGATGTTTGAATCTAATATTAATTTTTTCAAATTAATTTATAATTAATGTTTTGAATTTTATTCATTTTACATGAACATGACTGTTAGGAATACTCAAACCAATACTGGACAAGAGGATGAATGTGATCAAGTGGACCATCTACCTAATGAATTTCATGCCATTTAAGTCACCGCCTTCGACTTGACCAAAGAAGTATTTAATTTCCCCTCTTTGCCGTTCTTTTTGCATACTTAGTATCACATTTTCATACATTAAGGGCAATGCACATTTTAAATTTGTAGGTGGGATATTATTGTCGATTATGTGTGTTTTTATTGTTTTTGTGTTTTCCGTGTTTTATATAAAAAAAATTAAAAAAAATAATATTTTACTGCTTTTGTGTGCTTATATAGGTTAGATGGTATTAACGACAATGATATACATGATGGAATTATGTGTCGGACTATAAATTGTGGAAATATTAAATGTTGGAATTGATTAATGCTTATTTACATAAAACTTGATCTTACTTGCCCAAGAGACTTGTATTTTTGCATTATTAATGAGTGTATCGGTTCATGTGCTCGAATAGGTTGAAAGTAGAGGAGTTTAGGTGCTAAAAAAATCATTATTACGTACATCCCTGAACCAATTTTAGGATTGTTTGGAGATTATTAATTGGTGGAGGAAAACATTTATATGAATAGGGATTCCATGTGTAAAATTGTTGTGTGGATTGTTTAAAATCAATAAAATGAAGATTCAGTGAAAATCTTGATTTAGTGGTCGATTTTTAAGAATAAGTGTTTACTGAAGGGCATTGTACTAATCATAATATGAAAAAGGGGAAAAAGTTGTCATGTTGCAAAACTATACTAAAAAATATCAAGTTAGAGGAAATTACCGACGTCAAACTTTTGGACTTACAATCACTTGAACGCTCTTGCTTTACACATCAATCTTAGGGATGCATTCAATGTAACATACACAAAATCTCCAACATAATACGAAGCTACTAAATTTCAATACATCAATGAACAAAAACGTAGATCAAAAATCCCCTTAACCAAATAAGAAATTAAGAACAACGAGAACCATACACAGCAGAGCCAAACCCACTTCACTCATCAGAAATCATTTAAGCCCCATTTCAAACCATAACCAGTAAACATGATAAATGGTTGATAAGCAAAATAGAAGAATTAATCACAGTGATAATGCAAGCATATGTGTGTATATTAGACCCTAATTCATAGAATAAACATGCCTCGGGTATCATAGAGAAATACTAACAATTGAAAATGAATATTTAAGCAACGCTGAAATATAGATTCCATTAAATTGTAGAGTCATGAATAAACCAATGGTTTACAAAATGATTGAATGCAACCTGAAATAGAATATACATAAAAGCCCCTAAAAACCACATAACCTAACCACACAAATTCCTAAAAACACATCACATGCTAACAGACCCGGCCTTGTGGCGAGGCGGATGAGGCTTGAGCCTCAGGCCCAAAACTAGGGAGGGCCAATTTTTTGCCCAAATCTTTAATTAGGCCCAATACCAGATGGGTCTCACCTTTGGCCTAATTATAATCGTTTTTTTAATTACAAAATGGAAAAATGGAAACGAATGAAACTTTAGAATTTCAGACGAAATCAATAATCTCTACCTTGACACAAATTCTGATGCAACGAACGAAATTTTAAAATTTCTCCACCTGGAAAAATAAGTCCAATTGTAATCAACAAACTGAACTCTTCATCTCAAACCAAACATCTCCAATACACGAAAAATACTCTTCCTCTTCCACCATATCCAACAAGGATAAATGAACCCAACCACTGGGTTTCCTAAAATTCATAGAGAATTAAAAACTTACCAAACAAAGTCGAAGCACACCCTGTAGCAAAATCAACAATAAATGCTTCAACTGAAAGCCTCTGGCTGACTCGTCCCTTTCAACAACTCCAAAAGCATGCACATTGAGATTAGCATCCCCGTACAACTCTCCAATGGGTCTCTCCCTAGTCATTGAATACAATGGAACTGCAAACTATGATGGCAAAGCAGAATCATACATATTCCCCAAACTCGACGGGTAGTATTATCCAAAATAGACCCAGAGCCAACTCCTAATGGTATTGTACCAAAATGTATATCTACCACGGTTCCAAACCTGTGCTGATGTCTTTTTATTGATTATGCCCAACCTTACAAGATGTATAACAAGGACTTTTTTCGCCCCTTCAATACAACATGGACACCCTTCCAGACCTTCAAGACTCTACCTGTTCTAGAGAACGTGTACCCTCTCGAATCTAGGGTACTTAGCGAGATGATGTTATTCTTCAAGTCTGGAACATGTCAAATTTGGTCAAGTGTTCTGATTGTTCCATTCACCAGCTTTAATATGACTATCCCAATACCAGCTACTCGATGAGATTCGTTGTTTTCCATGACAATGACATATTGTGTCACCCTTTCATATGATTCAAACAAATTCCAATTTTGACTTATATGAAACGCACAAGCTATATCCAAGATCCACTCCACATCAGGCTTGGATTCCACTTCAGAAATTGTTAAAACATTTTCTCCACTCAAATAGTCCTCAACTACATTGGTCTTGTCCGAAATATCTGATTGCATCCCATGATTTGCAGTTGAATTATTCTTACCCTGCAGCTTCTCGCAATCCCTCTTGATGAGTCCCTTCTTTTAATAGTAAAAGCAGACCATATTGTTGAAATTCACCATCGACTTGTCCCTTTGCTGATCACCATGAACCACAACAACTTCCTCATCTTTGGAACCAGCTCCAACTAGATGATTCATCTTCTCCTTCAAAACAAGACATCATACACGTTTTCAATGGTGAGAGTGTCACGATTGTACATAATCTTGACCCTAAACGACGAAAATGAACCAAGAAGCGAGCACAACAGGATTAAGGCCAAGTCATCTTCATCACATTTTACCTCAAACCTCTCTAGATCAATGACGATCTCATTAAACACGGCTGATGATCTTCCAGTGATCGGCCTTCTGCCATGCGATGATAATAAAGCCTCTACTTCAGATACAATTTGCTTGTCAGACTTTAAGTCATGCACAATGGCTCCAGTCTCGACCACAATGCACCTGCTATCTTCTCCTTCAAGATATCCTAAAGAACGTTGTTAGATGGATGAAGATGAATTTGCGAAAGTGCCTTGCTATCCTTCCGTTGTTTCTCTTTAGTTGTATAAGTTGTGGGCATCCTATCAAATCTCAACAAAGTATCATCCAAATTTATATGCGCCAATACAACTCTCATCTTCACTTGCCACAACGAAAATCTTGTATTGCGATCCAACAGCAGAATATCATACTTCATGGTAGCCATCGATAACAAAAAAGCTCAAACAATCAAATCATTGCTCTACGGAATTATTGAACCTTGGCTCTGATACCATTTGCAAGGAATTCGAGGAGGTGATATGATATGAAGTATAGATGGTACAAACTAATAAGTAAGAAAAATATTTAAAAGAAAGCAAACAAGAAATTGACAGATAAACAAAATATTTTATTAATGACAACCAATGGATAGAAAATACAACTTTCAGCAACTTCCGCAAACTACTAAATTGAATGAAGAGTCTACTATTTATAGGGCCTAGAAATATCACAAAGATAGAAACAAGATAAAAAAAATCACGTGGAAAAATGAATAATATTTTTTCAATAAAACATGTGAAATAAAGAAAATATTTCCTCAAAATATTCCACCTAATTTGGGTCACAAA
>CAIGRL010223106.1:0-11633 GCA_903798325.1 Fraxinus xanthoxyloides
TGGTTCCATTTGGCAGTGGATAACATGGTGGCTATGGGTTTGGTAGTAGTGGTGACGGTGAAGGTGGCGACTGTTAATAGTGATTTTGGTTTTGGGGTAGATGTAGGGTTTGTGCATGAATGTGGAAGGGGATAATTGTGAAAGATGATGATTTTCTCAAAAAATTTAATTATTATATTTATTTATTGCAAAAGAAAAAAGTGAAAGGTTAAAGACTGCATCTACAATTATCTCTAAAAGCAAATGAGAAAATGCAAGCGGGATCTTGACAAAGTGATTTTCATGCAGTGAATGATCAAGCTATATGCACATCACAATTTATAAATTTGATCAAATAAAAATCTCATAAAGCAAATATGTATATATAAACTCTTCAAACTTTCACTTGTACTGTTGTACAACAAGAATTTTTTATGTCATCATGCACCTAACAACATTCACACCTTTTTTTTTGAACAAAAACAAATCCTTCAGAGCATCTTATGTTGTCCATCTAGAAAAATCGTTAAAAGTTCGCTGGTTTGCTGCTTTCAATTTTTTTTTAGTTTTCAGTTTTGTAAAATATTGAAAACGTTTTTGATATGACATTTCTAAAAACATATTTTCGAAAATAATACTAAACATATAATATGAAAATTCAAAACTTATTTTTAACATTTTGAGTTTTTGGACGAAAATTTTGAAAACACGAAAAAACAAATGTTAATAAAAATTTTAAATTAAAAAAAATTAAAAAATGAAAATTTTAAATTTTAACAAATAAATTTTTTAAAATTTCAAAAAACTGATTTCAATAAAATAAAAAATTTCTTAAAAAAAACTCAAAAGAAATTATAAAAATTTTAAGAAACAATAAAATAATTCAAGCCCTTAATGATTATTTAAATAAAATGCTAAAAAAATATTCAATTAATACGAATAAAAATATTTTCAGTGTACATCATTAATTTTTATTTTTTTCCTATATTTTGAACTTAATTTATTATTTTATCTTATTTTTGTAGTGAAAAAAAATAAATATTGTAAGATTCATCAACTTTAAATGTGTATATTACTTGATAATATAATAATATAATATTGTTCCATTTTTACTAAATAATCAAATTTAATGTAATAAAATGCCAGAAAATAATTTTTCAAAAATCTGAACCAAACATGTTTTCTAATTTTTAGTTTTGAGAAATAATTTTTCAAAATGACAAATCAAATGCATTTTTAACAATTTTAAAATAGACATTCGAAGCAAAAAATTGAAAGTGAATTCAAAACTCAAAATTGAAAATTGAAACACAAATCAAACGAGTCTTGAAGTTTGCTCTTACTAAATGGAAATTGACCATCAAAGGACAAAAGGAGTTTAACTACAAGATTTATGGTCGAGCTTGAAAGAAAGTCGATTTTAATGATTTGATGTTATCAAGTAAAGGGCTATCCGCTATGTAACTCTTGAGCCTTGAGATTAACAAACTAATATTTTTGAAGAGATCACGTCAACGGAAATAATTGACAATCAATGTAGGCCACCTTGCCATAGAGACAATAGAATTAATGGTGTACACATTCTAAATTAGTCTAGTTCCAAAGAGGACTCGGCCAAATCGCGAACCGACAAAAATCTAGTAAATGGAACTATTAGTTCCAAAATAATTCAAACCCAATTGAATAGTTTGATTTCATAATATTAACAACGGAAATTAAATATAAATTGAAGTTCCTTAGCAAAACACGTTAAAAGTTTGATTCATATTGGATTTTCGGTTCGAGTGCTATAATGATCGGTTCTTGGTTCTAATTTGACATAAATAACTTACCAACCAATCCAAACAAACTTACGCCATAATATTTTCCTTAATCTAATTTCTCAATAATGAATATTTTAATAGGGAATCATCACTCCTTCGATCTATTCCGTTTCACATTAAAGTGGATGACGGACTATTCAATTAAACAAGCCACTCAACCATATATATTGAAAGAAACGGCATAACATTAATCTCAATTAATGCAATTTAATTAAATCTTCCAATGAGATGACCCACCTAACTATAAGTTAATCAAAATAAACAAAATGGGTCCCATCTAAAGATATAGCTATTAATTAATGACAAATGACAATAGAGGGTTAAGGTTGACATTGTCAAACCTAAAATGACATTTTCTTTTATATTAACAAGTAAACAACATTAAAACTTAATTTTAACAAATAAACCAATTTATTTTAGACATTGATATCTTGACTTTTAAGAGCACTTGACAGCTGCTTTATAAGCGTGTAGATTGGTTTAGACTTTAGAAGTAAACTTTACGAGCGCGTGCTTCATCAACCGCCAAATCCTCATATTGAGATTCTCTTTTCTTACACGTCAAGAGCATGTTTGATTCTCGTAATGAGAGAGAAAAATGAGTATTTTTAAAATAATGTGAGATTTAAAAATAGGAAAAAGAATTTTGTACATATGTAGAATATTTTATTGTATTAATGTTTGATTGAAAATGATCCTAAAGCAAACTGTAAAATAAATTAATGTGTGTCAAACAAGCACCGAGCTCGTTCCCTACAACAAAAAAATATCCACAATTCTAAACCAAAATACTTACATCCATATGCATGATGATATATCTTTAAATATTTAGGGCATATTTGTCTCCTATTTTTGGAGAAGAAATAAAGTTTTGTATAGTATTTTTTGGAGAATATGTGGTTGAAAAGTAAAATAATTTTATTGATTTGTGTGTAAAATATTTTATCGAGTGAATATGTGGTGGAGATTGTTTATTATAGCAAACAATATTTGAGAAAATGGATGACAAACATAGATTTATTCTTTTATCGGTACAATGAACAATCTTTTTTTTTTTACATGACTCGAATATAAAAACATCTTCATACTTTAAAGTATTATATGTATATGCCACTTAGGCCATGTTTGATGTTGTTTATTTTTCATTCAAAATTTCAACTTTTTTGGTGTTTGATAGCCAAATTTTTCTTGGCAATTAATTTTCTCCCTAACCCCCGGCGTGGCCCCTTTTTCCCTTTTTTTTTTTTCATGGAATTTGTTTTCCCACCACTTTGGTGAGATAACGATTTTTTTTTTTTTTTTTTCGCAATGGAAACAAATTCTATTCAAAATTGTAAAAAAAAAAAAAAAAACCCCTCTTTAATAGACAATTTTCATGAAAAATAAAATCAAACGAACACCAAAAGATCTAAAATTTCAACATTTTCTAGGTGAAAAATTATACATATCAAAGACAATTAATAAACAATTTCCAATAAATAAGTTATAGGCAATTCAATTCCCTAAAATTCATTTTCTTTCCATACAAATTCCATTATTACAATCAAATGGACCTTTAGTGTCTCTAGTCGATTCTATTTAGTCTATACTTATGAAATCAATTTTGCTCGTGTTTGTCTCCATTTGAAATAAAATTCTTTAATTCTCACATTTATTCTCAACCATACATTCAAATGATAAAATATTTTATACGTACACTTACATTTTTTCCCTACATTTAATTTACACATTTTCCGAAAAATTACTATCCAAAATAACATTTATTTATAATAATGACCATCAAGTAAGGACTTTATTTTCAACATTATTTAATATTTATGGACAATATTAATTCAATTCAAGCAATAATCAAATGATTTAACGTTGACAATGCAAGGTTGACGGCATCGTGCAGGGTGGCTGCTATCAAATCCGAAATTTGAATTTATATTTCTAATTCCAAATCTAAAAATAGTAATTGTTTGGAAACCAAATTCAATCACATTTCACTTTCAATATTCTCTACAATTTTTTTTAGCCCTTATTTGATATTGATTAAAATTTAGATTTTAATCTAAATTAAATTCAATAATTAATTTTAATTATATATTTCACGTGTTCCACAATTTTTTAACTATACATTTCATCAATTTTTATCTAAAATTATTAAAAATTTAATTTTAACCCCCACCAAGGAGTCTAATATATTGCTCACAACTTTTTAGCAGTATAATTTTACAACCATCATTCTCGTGATTTTATAATTAGTTGGGAGTTCTATTTCACCTGCCTGATTTCATAATCTCTACTTCTGTTTTCTTGTTGCGTTATTCTACGAAATTTACGTAATTGTTTGTTCATGATCATCGTTATTGTATTGCATTTATATATTTTTAAAATTTTTTGTATTGAAATATTAATTCATGTACAATTTTAACTCGACATACATATTGGAGCAAGTCTCAAGTCCGAATAAATGAGAAGATTTTCACAACTTCATAATGCTTTTGGTGAAATATAACTTTTACGTCTAACTTTTTCTTACAACTAGATAATTATTTTTTACGAAATATGATTTGCTTACATTTTCATTTTCAAACAATTGGTAAATTTTTGTACATTGATTTTAACAATATTTTTTTTCAATCAATGGTCAGATATGAGGGGATGTCAACAGTGAATATACGAGAAGTATAATTTTTTCATTTTATTCCGAGGAGTGAAAGTGAAATTTCAAGTTTAAATTTGCCTTATTTCATGGGGATTAAAATCAATTTTTTATTAAATTTTGATATAAGTTAATGAAATATGTCGTTAAAAAATTGTGGAACTCATAAAATATGTGGTTAAAATAAATGATTAATTTTAACTTAAATTAAAATCTAGATTTTAACCAATACCAAATAGGGGTTTAAAAAAATTAGGAAGTTACGCCCCCACTTAAATTGAGCTATGGAAAAACTAAGTGTATAATATTAGTGGACAACAAGGTTGACAACCACGTGTTGTTAAAATCTTAGCATGTGATGCAAAAACTATTATTTTAAAATGGATGAATATGATGATATCAAATATGATGTTATCAATCACTTTTATACATGTAACATGATTCATCGAGCCAACTCGTGCTCTACCAGACCCGTTCAAAAACTCTAATTCGGACTAAAATTTCTCCGAACAGGAACAAGTTGGGTTGGCTTCGAGTTGGGCCTAAACCGACCCAGCCCACTCCCAGCCCTAAATAAAACCCCCTGTAAAACCTTGGTAGGGTCTCAGTGTCTCACAGACTCTCTTACCTTCTCGTGGTCCATCGTAAGGTGCTTGCTATAGGTCTTTAATGGTTTTTTCATCATTCGATCGCGAAATTTTACGGAAGTAGATTTTCTCCATCAGGCTTAAAGTGTGATAATTAGCCGACTCAGTTATTTTAAGTTGAATTTTAATTTTCGTATGTTCATTTCGGATTCTGGGCTTTTTCTTCAATGTTCTATTTTTAGGGGAATATTGATTGGTCATCTAAATGCCTTTTTTCTTTACTTCTTATAAGACCCACGGTTTCAATTTCCTGATTTTTTTTGTAGGCATGCCAATTTGTTAATCCCTGGGTTTATATTATGTTTGAAGTCTGTCCATGGTTAGTTTTTATTGGATTCGAATTGATTTTCTATAATATGGTGTACCATATTTGTCATATCAGTTGAAATTGAAAGAGTTGCTTCAAAGTCAGAATTGGAGATAGCTCTTATTCAAATTCAAGAATATCATTTCAGAGTTACAATCCCATGTTGGCAAATACAGATTTGGCACCGTGGTCAATTGGGATTTGTTACCTATAAAGCTCCTATAACTACAAACATTCTTCTATATGTTATTAGTACTTATACGTGTGGTTTATGCTACATCATTTTGATTCTTGCCTCAATTGAATCAGTAAATCTGTAAGTAGCATTGGGCAGAAAATTGAATTCATTCTATTACAAATAGAACCATAGACACTCATGTTCTTTTACATTATTATTAAGTGACATATCCGTACAAGTATTCTTGGGGAATGGGGATGTAAAAATTGTGGTTTAGAAGATTAGTAAACAATTTTTATTCAGGTAATGAGCTCAAATATGCAAAGGAAGAGGATATTAAATGGGTGTTCTTGAGGCTGATGAAGTGCACATTAGAGTGGTACATGTTTTACTAGGCATTTGACGTGCTTGGGCTGAGTTTTAAAGTGTGCGTCTCTTCAAGTTAAGGATTTTAACAACGGTGACATATTTTTTGGAGAGCGTGGTAACTTGGTTGTTGATTTGCGGAAACTAAGAAAAGATGAGGGCGAAGGAAGAAAGATCAAAAACTCTATTAAGAGGTACGATGAGAATTGTGAATCTTACTCGTGCTATGTATATTCCATTGAAGGATAACATACATATGGAATAGTATTATCCGGATTAATTAAGGAATCTAACATCCTTTGAACTTTTTAGAGTTTTCTGGGCATGTATGCGTGATTGCCTGGGGTTTAGAGTTATTCCCTTTTTTGAACAAATAATAACAATTAGGCTGCCTTATCTTTTCTTTGAATGGAATAAAAATTGCATGTCTCACCGTCCATACTGTGTTATACTGGTATTGATAGGCAAAGAATGGGATATCACTTGTTATGCAAAGACATAACACTCATAAGACGTGATATCCACATAATTCCTAAAGAAAAGCTATTATTTATTATAATCTGAATATTGCATCCTATTTGTTGTGTGCCTATAATCACATTATTTGTACTTTTAAGTGCAGTGCAAGGAATGATTATACTTAATATGTGGCCCTCATCATTTTTACATAGAACAAAGAGACTTGTGTGCAGTTGAACATTGTGGTTCTGAAATCACATTTATCTGATTTATTATTTATTTGAGTGGTTTCCTGTTTCCTGTATTTCATGGCTTACATTTTTCATATTTCAGCTTGAAGTCGGAACAATCATAATTGACTCCACTAATCTGAAAAATGGACATCGATTCGAAATCACAAGAGGATTCTGCATCGATTCTGCAAACGGTCACCGAGGTAAATAGTTGATTTGCAAATTCTTTATTCAAACATTTTATATGCTAAATACATTTTTTCATACTATGTTCATCATATTGTTTATTTGTTTGTTTCAAGTTGAAGAGTAAAGAAACAGATCATATTTCCAAAACAATGGAGAAACTGAATATAGCTGAATCGTCTTCTAGCTTTAAGAGAAAACCAGTTGTCATCATTGTTGTAGGAATGGCAGGTACTCTTGCATTATGTTTAGCAAATGTAATTTGAGGTTTAATATTCAATCTGTTTTGTGGCTGAATATTTATGGGGAGATTTTGAAAATAATAGGGAGTGGAAAAACTACATTTCTTCACCGCCTAGTTAGTCACACAATGGCGTCAAATATTCAGGGTTATGTTATCAATCTTGATCCCGCTGTCTTGACTCTTCCATATGGTGCAAATATTGATATAAGGGACACTGTTCGGTACAAGGAAGTCATGAAGCAATTCAATCTTGGACCCAATGGAGGAATTTTGACTTCGCTTAACTTATTTTCAACAAAGTTTGATGAGGTAAACCTTTTCATGGAGATTGAATTTTATTATTGTCAACTTGAATGATGGTGGCCATTATCTTTACAATTATATCAAACCAGTATGGAATTTGAAACCACCATTGCTTATCTTTACATTGGTAGCAAATCACTTTGGAAATGAAAGTCATTTAAAAAATAACTAGATTGCATCACATAGGTAGCTATGCACATGCTATTTCTCAAAATTGAGTACTCCGGCTGAACTTTTCTCGTCAATACTTTTTCAGGTTCGTTCCTTAAAATGCAGAAGATTTATTTAAGCATAAATATCTTGATCAGGAATCATTATAATGAAATTTGCTTTGTGATTAATTTGGCTCGGTATTTTTGTGCAATGGGTTCTAAGGTATGCCAAATTTACATCTGATGTTCATGGTTGAATAATGCTTGCATCTCAACAAGATATAGACGTTTTCTTAGTATACAGTGTCATTAGTTTATACTTTAGAGAACTGCACATTAATATATTTAGTTTCAATTTGAACAATAATAAACTGCCATTACCGGTCGTTTGAGTTGGTTTTGATGTAATTGATTTTTAGGGAAGAGGTTAATCTAACCTTATCAATACTTCTGAAGTTCTCAACAACCTTGATCCACTCTCAAATTTGGTCATCTTGGTTAGTGTATGATAAATTTGTCTAAAGTTTATATCATTCTGTACGTAATTAGTGTGATACCGATGCTTTTTAATTGATAATGGGTGGTTCACCATACCTCATTTGTGTAACGAGTGAACACCTAGCTAATCATTTCTTAATTTTAGTGGGCACATGGATTAGTCACTGTGTCCGTCTCTAGTATATCAAATACATGAATGGAGAAAGGAGCCTTAAAGTATTCTTGGTGTCAAATTGCAGGTTATATCTGTAATTGAGAAACGAGCTGATCAGCTCGACTATGTTCTGGTTGACACTCCTGGTCAGATTGAGATTTTCACTTGGTCTGCATCTGGAGCGATTATTACAGAAGCTTTTGCTTCAACATTTCCTACAGTGATTGCTTATGTTGTTGATACGCCACGCTCAGCAAGTCCAGCTACCTTCATGAGCAATATGCTATATGCCTGTAGCATCCTCTATAAGACCCGGTTGCCCATGGTACTGGTGTTTAACAAGATTGATGTGGCTCGACATCAGTTTGCCCTGGAGGTACATTTAACTCTCGATTTAGTTGACATTTTCACAAAAATAATATCGATTTATAGGCGTGAATCCTTATTATTGTTGCAAATAATTGCCGGTCAGCTTTTGCTAGTTTTTTTTACTGTTCTGAGTGTAGTGGATGGAAGATTTCGAAGTATTTCATGCAGCACTAGATTCGGACCACTCTTACACATCAACCTTGACCCGAAGTCTCTCCCTTGCTCTGGAGGAGTTCTATAAAAATCTCAGATCTGTTGGAGTGTCTGCAGTTTCTGGTGCCGGAATGGATGCATTCTTCAAGTCCATTGAAGCCAGCTCCGAAGAGTACATGGAAACTTACAAGTACTGATTTCTAATTGATAACCTCTCTGTTTTCCTTTCTCTGTGTAGATAAAACGAGACATGTTCCCATTATTTTTTCTGATGATAATTGTTAAAATTCACTCTTGCTTCCACGATAGGGCTGATCTTGACAAGAGACGGGAAGAGAAGCAGCGCTTGGAGGAAGAACGTAGAAAGGAAAACATGGATAAGCTGAGAAAAGACATGGAGAAGTCCAGGGGGGAAACAGTGGTATTGAACACTGGTTTGAAGGATGTAAAACCAGACAATGAGAGCATGGTGATTGATGAAGATGAAGAGGTGGAAGATGAAGATGATGATTATGATAGGTTCAGTGAGGATGATGCAGATGCCAAAGATGAGGATGAAGACGAAGACGAAGAAGTTGCCAGTTTTTCGTTTTGAGACCATAGGTTAAAAAAATGAGCAACTTTTGTATTATATGACTAAATGAAGTAAATCAGCTCTCTTAATGGAAAATATTGTTGCGGCAATGCATATGAGCTCAACATCTGAAGGTTTTCATTATAAATATGACCTTAAATGTTGTGCCAACCATAATTGTGTTGACATTTCGTAAAAAGAATGAACTTAAAAAGGATTCAAAAGAAGAGAAATGAAATTTTGTTTGGTGTAACATGCAATGCAATCTAGCCCTGTTTGGTTTCCATTATCTCAAAAATTTGCTCTTATTTTCAATGTACAATTTTCATAAAAGAATGTTACACTTAAATCAAAATCTTTTTCTTTTTCAACACACATTCTACAAAAAGAAAAATACTATTCTAAAAATTATAATTTAAAATAATGAGAGCCAAACGGAGGCCTAATATTCTATACTGAACTTGTCTTTATGGCATAGTTGGGCTCTAGACATTAACAATTGAGGAGTTTGAGGTGTTCATATCTAGTGGCAAATTCAGAATCTCGAGTGAATTAGAGCAAACATTGACACTTAACGGTTGCAATAGTGAGAATGTTTATTAATATTTAATTAAAATATTATTAAAAAAAATTCAACCAATATATAAATGTACTAAAATTTAAAATTCATATACATATAAAAATATAATTCAATACAACTCAAAATAATAAGAAAATCTATAATATATTCATGCCAAACTTAAGCCATCTATAATATATTCATGCCAATGAGTTTGATCTCCTATTCATAGTGGGTAGAAATTGTAATGCCCACTATGGATGTAGCAACATGTGGTGTTACAACGAGATCTTGCTGCAAAAGATTAACTCTTTCCATTAAATTCTCACATGATAACCGTTCTTCAAGTTCATTTTTCTAAGCGTGTGAAGTTTTTATTTCAAGTTGCAGATTGTTCGCCATGTAATGGAAAGTAGCTCGTGACAATCCTTTGATTTTAAACTTCGATCAATTCAAGATCAACTAATGCGAAAGAAGCAAGGAATCATCATTTCGACTCTAACTCTCCCACTCTGATCGTTACTTTTCTTCCCACCATCACCTATTATAGGTCATCCTAGTTAAAAAAAAAATAAAAAAATAAAAAAACTGCTTGTGCATGGTCATCCCCGTAAGTACAACAAATATGATTAATTGCAATCTTTGAAATGTGACAACAAATTAATACAAAAGTATTTTTCAAATTTTATTAATTGAACTTGTAGTTATAAGAAAAGTAAAATTTGTGTTCCATAAGTAGGTTCTTTTTTATTTGCATAATCTTGTTGGAACACCGAGACAGTTGACAATAGTGCTATGTCCTTAAACTTCTTATCTTGTTGGATTCTGATCTTCAAATTTCTATTATTAATGATGATTTTATAAAATTATTCTGTTAGCGTGCATTGAAATGGAGGGAAACATTCTATTGCACATTTCTATTTATTGGTTTTCAAAATATAACGAAAAAATAAGTCGTTTTACACCTTCTCGACGGATATTTTGGATGAAAGCCATTATCAAACCAAGTGTCAACTAATAGAGTATTGAAAATAAGAATGCGTCAAAAAAAGTTGATATAATAAGTTTTACAATTGACAGAAGATTGAGAACCTGAAGCACACCCTTTTATTTATGTTTGATTAGATGAAAAGTTGAAATTAGAGACTCGTTAGTTTATGAGCTTCACTGTCATTACGATTTAAACTATGTATTGAATTATAAAAAATAAGAAGAATATTTGGAAAAAAAAACATTATCTATGCAACTTACCCTAATTAGAAAACTAATAAGAATATGTTTATCAATGAGAGGATAAACATAGCCCAAACAAGATTCTATCAGTCCAGTTTTAGCTGTAAATCGTATGTGAAACAACTTGCATATCACAATTCAAACTACAGTAAAATTTAACTCAATTTATACCTAAATAACTACAAAATGTGACATAATGTCAAAATGGGATGGGAAATACCTACAACCACTATGCCAGTCGAAACAAATTATCACACGAGGAACAATCCTCCTTCGGAATTGTAACAGTGCAGGTAAAAAGTAAACGTGGCTAATGTTAAACACACTCATCCATCATCGGGAACCTGTGAGTTGTTAAAATTCGAACGACCATATTTTGGCTCTGCGTAGATATATGCTCCCGCAACAGCAACAAGAACACCAAGAACTAGACCAAATAGCTGAACATTAGCGAGCAATTCTCCGTGGATTTCTTGTTCATTTGAATGACATGTAATCTCATTTCCCTTCAGCAAGCAAACATCCGGCATCATTGGACCGTAGAGAGTGAATGCAGTCTGATAGAACCA